>CM038229.1:52083178-52243821 GCA_021442155.1 Cymbidium sinense
TCAAGCATCCAAATTCAAAATCAATTAATCAAATCAACGCAATCAATAATCAATCCAAGATGATTAAAAGTCAAATTATATTTAATTTCAAAAATACCCTTGAATTGATTTTGAATGGATCAAGCCAAAATCAATGCACTTGATTTGGATTCAAACTCTAACCCAAATCAAATGTACTCCAACATAAACTTAAAATGGGTAGCATACATTAGTTTAGGGCTTATGTGACGATGCCATAATCCATAAAAAAAATCCAAAGGAAGAAGAAAAATCAAAACTTTGCTCTTCCCATGTGAACAACACCTCACTCACTCCCTCTTTTCCCATGAGAAAGAAAACAAAGGCCACCTCCCAAGAGGATGGCTGCCTTATGTAAGAGGAGGCAATTAAGGCAAGGAAAACTTCTAAAGAGCTTGCCATCACTCTAGCTAACCAAGGAAGAAAAGGAAGAAGAAAAATAGTAGAAGAAGAAGATATAGCTCTCGTCCAAAGTGGGATTCCAATATACACACAACCTCAAGCCAAATTGACTTCTCCAACACCTTCACCACTCAGAATCGAACTCAATCAAAGCCTTTCCCACTTCCCAACCTGTCAGAAACAGTGTAAACCACCAAAGCTAATGTGTAGGAGAATTAGCTTGGTGTAGAGATCACAAGACAAGGAATTGACTCAATTCCTTTGGCACACGATCATCTCTCGTAGAATCGAAGCTATAGAAATCAATTCTGAAGCCAATCGAGCAACATATCAAGGTATGCCACTAACACCCCCTTCATCTCTCTTAAGCAATTCAACTTATTTTCAAAGAAAATGCGATCTCCAATGAGATCAAGTCGTAGAATCATAGATTTCCTTCAACGATCATGCAGCGATTGAAATCGTGATTTCGCCTAGATCAAAAGATATTAGTAAAATAAGATGGATGGTTCTCGGCTCTCGCAGGAGATGAAGGAGACGAGCTCTCTGCCATCCGATCCGTGTATTTGGATCGGACGGTCCAGATCTAGGCGGACCGAATGATTTTCACCCTTAGGAAACGCAGAATTGATCCAGACCATCCGATCTTTGATTGGACGATCCAAGATCATCCGCATAATCGTGCGGTGGCGTGACATCACGCGTGGGATTAGCATGGACCATTGACGCGTGCCACATAGTTGCCATGTAGGCGCGTGACACGCGTGGCTCGCCGAGCCGTGTTGACCTCGTTCACTTAAAATCATTAGTCAACGGTTTTAAAGTAATTAAAAATTATAGAAATTTCTAAAAATCATAGAAAAATAAATACAAATAAAAAAAATACAAATGAGGGCTCTATGGATTCATCTTGATGAGAGGAATCCATCGAAATTAAAATCCCTAATCTTTATTGGGTATTTTTCACTTAATTTAGGTTTAATTAAAAAATATTAAACCCTAATTACTCTTTCACCACAACTCCAATTAACTTGAAACTTTCGGGAAATGAAATTAAGCATGAAACACACCTTAGGTGAATTTTTTAGAATTTAATTCAGTGGATTTAATGGAAATTGCAATTTCACATTCGTAATTAATGCATTAATTAAATTAGTTAATCTTTAATGAAATAATTAGGAAAATTTAATCTAGCAACCTTAAATCACTTTAATGAACATTCATGAACATCAGAACATTAATCAAACCTATATGAACCTAATGAATCATTAATTGACTTAATTAGGTAATTAAATGAATTAAATAATTCAATTAAATAATTTCAACTTAATTAAGTCATAGTAAATCAACCAGTTAGCCAAAAATATTATGAATAAACCATCATTGGAAAGGTATTTCATTGAAGAATTTATGAAAAATAAAACCCTTAACTGAATCTCAATAAATTAGGCCTAATTTAGGTTTTAATGAAATCCCTAATTACAAATCTAATCAACATGAAACTTTGGAAACATAAAATTGGCATGTAACCCCACTTGCCATAATTATCTCGAACCCAATTGGTCTATAGATTTGGAATTCTTGATTTTCCAAATTTTTAGATCAATGTGAATTAAATAATAATTAAGAAGAATCATTAATCCATTGAATCATCAAATAAATTGAACTAATAAAATAAACATCAAATACTTAGAGTAATTCATCAAAACTTCCTAAGTCAAAGAATCTAATCAAACTTAAAATTTAATGAAATTAAAACCTTAAGTTAATTAAATATCAAAATTGAAGAAAATAAGTACTTAGTGAAATTCAAACATCATTAAACAACTTAAGTTAAATTGAATGGAATCAAAATTTAATCTAAACTCTTTAAATTAACATGAATCAAATCAAATGAAACCCACATAGCTTAATTCAAAATGAAATAATTCAAACAAATTAAATCAAATAAAGTAATTCAAACAAATAAAAAAAATCAAATTCAAAACAACATCAAAAGGATTAATTAAGATACTTAAGGATCTTAGTTATACTTTTTGAAAACTTCAATAGGAATTAGGATGTTGAATGGAAAGAGATCCATCCAAAAATGGAATCATTCCATTCTTCATTCTTGAAAACCTATACAACTTTAACAAAATAAAATGAACATAAAAATGAGAATTAAATCACTAAAGCATTTGAATTGAAACCACCCAAAGGAAAAAATTAAACAAAATCAAACTTTAAATTGAAACTTGAACTTAAAGGAGCCTAGCAAAGCCTTGCCACACAAACCCTCTTTTATACATACTATATCATTTAGGTCACGGACTCTAGATCCGTGTTTATTTGTTTTGTGATTTTCTTTAATCTCCGTGATATGTTGTGCTCGCTTCACATGGTGTGTTGCTTTAGACTAGATTCCTAGGCTTGTTTGTTCATTAGACTGGATGGTAGGGCGTTCTTTCTAGAATTAACACTATTTTTTGTAGGGGACTGTGTTAAAGGGATCACTGTAATAAATAAATCATAAAATTGCTATTTTCTTGCAGGTGCTAAAAATCCCTTAACATAGTCCATAGGACAGGTGGGCTTGGCAAGCAACTAATGCTAAGCTCGTATGTTTGTGAAATATAAAGCTTTGTGTTGTGTGTATTTCATAACATATATTTTGCAGGGCTTAGGATTTATTTTGAATTTTAAATGTAGATTTGAGCTTAGAATTAGATTAGGATCTATGCGGTCTAGGATTAGTACGAGCTGACCCAACTAGGAGATGGTGCGGTGGTCCCCTATGGAGCTCAATGGATGTCCTCAAAAAAGGAGACTTTCCTGGAAAGAGGACACATAGCTCTAAACTTGTAGTTCTAGGCTGGGTTGTATAAGGGAAGAACTCAGCCCATTTTTCTTTCTCCGTGTAAATCGATCCCACATTGGCCTATTTTATTAATTTAATTTGGTTTGATTTTTTTTGGGTACGCAATAGAAACATTATGCTTTTTCTAGGTTTCTTTCTGTGCTATGTTTGTGCTATGATGAATGCCTAAACGTAGGCTCATAGGATAAACTAAATTTTCTACCCAACTAAATCAATGAAAATATAAAAATAAATACAACTCATAATCTCATAACCTCATATGAAAGCCTAGGTATTAAAGCAAGATAAAATATGTAGCAACCCCTTAGCTGGATGTTGAAAATCATGCATAAATCATATTGTTTCACTCTTGATTAAGGAAAAGCTTTCATCTTTGCTAGAGAAATTGAGCTTGACCTTTGAGAGCCTATGATGGAAGAACACCTTCTTCTATTCTAATTTGGCTGATAATCTTTTTCTAATTGCATGCATTAGGCATAAATTGCATTCCTATGACCTAAATAAATCTTAAGTCAAAATTCATAAAATTTGAAAAATATGCATTAGTTAGATGCATCCTCATGCCCTATATGATCTTAGGGATTAGGAAGTGAGTCTAGGTTCATAGATTTCTTTCCTAAAAATGCAATAGCCCAGCCATCTAGCATTCATGTGACTTGACTTCATAAATTTAAAATGCGCTTAAGTGGTGTTAGCTGGCAGCATTCTCCAAGTAGATTGTAAGTTCAGAAGAGTTAGTGATAGGCTAGTTCCCTCAAGTGAGGAGAATGGCCAATGATTCCCAAGGATAGAACTAGGTCGAGCATCTGAAATGTGTCAGAAGTGCCTGTAAACTAGGTTCTGAAGCATCCTTTTTAGGCATAAATCTTCAACCCTAAGTATTTCTGCAGTCTTGTGCTGCTAGAATCTAAGCCCTTGATTTTTAAGAAAATGATAACTCAAAATATAAAATTAAATCCCAAATTTGAAGCCCAATCATTAGATAGTTAAAATGTCTACTAGGTATCCTAATATTAATAGACATTTCTCTTTCCCTCTTGACTCTTGAAAATAACTCTCTCTAATTTAGACCTCTCCCAATTGAAGTTCTAAAAATCAATCCTTTGAAAGCTACCTTAGCAGTATTTAGGAATAACCACTTATTTCTTTAATCAAGAGTATTCTGAGGAAGAGACCCTTCCTAAGATGTAATTAGAAGCTTGCCTTTATAGGAACCATGATCCCGTGATAAAATAAACTATGTTCTACTTTTCATGTAGTTCGGAAAATACTCGGTACTAAAGACCCATTAGCCTTAGAGTCTTTTATTGAAAGGATTGAATCCATTATAGGAGAGCATGTTTATCTTTCAAGATAATATATTTATTCTTAATGTATTTGGTCATCTAAATAAAATATTCCAAAGCTCTATGTGGTGTTATTTATTTTTCTATTATAGAGAAAACACCAATGTATTTTTTGATGACTCAGTTGGGGAGGGTTCTTCTCTCCATCTTTAGAGATAAGTGGTTATTTCTATATATCTATAGTGTAATAGTTGCACTCACCGGTCAGGACTGCCTTTCTTTCCGTTGAATACCTCTCCATTTCATTCTTGGCTGAGCCTATCCAACATCTTGAATAGAGGTTTTAGAACTCTTCATTTGCCGTAGTTAAATGATTGAGTCCTAGAACCAAATCCTGAAATAAAATGAGAGGTGAGAGAAATAAATGAAAAATAAGTCATTTTATGACCTAAATCTAGTCAATGATTTGAAACCATTCCAATATGGAAAAGAAAAGTTAAATTTAAAAAATTATGAAAAGTACTTCAAGATTTGAAAAGAAAATCTCCAAAAATAAAGCCTCAAAGTTAAACTTATCGTTGATCTTACTTTGGCTTTATACTAAAGCTAAAGAGAATTAGGACAGGGTCTTTGAATGGATACCCTTTGTTCTACATTCAAAGGTGTTAAAACACCTAAGGATGTAAATTGAAATGAAGGAGTTCCTTCAAATCCAGAAATTTAAATCAAAAGGAGGCATAGTTATGCCTATATTATCACCATGATTGAAGCTTGAATTGCATTTAAAGAAGAATCAATTTAAAAAAAAGATAAATTTTTTTTTCCCAAAAGAATGCCTTGACCTTAGGGAGGTTGATTAAGGAACTAAATGTAAATATTCTATCCTTATATAAAAAAAGTTTATATAAATGCAAATCAGCTTTAATCTTAATGCATTTCCTCAAGTCCACTAAAATATTGGAAAATCAGTTGTTCAAGCTCATTTGCCAAAGCTAAGGAGGGGCTCAGATGTAACCCTCTTTTAGACCTTTCCAAAACCTTAAATTCTTAAGAGCTTATGAGAGAGTCAAAAGAGGAAGATGACATGACATAAACAACAAAAAGGTGATAGGATTCACTTTTGCTCCTAATCAATAGAAGAAAAGAGAGGGTAGAGAAAGAGAATTTTGATTCTCTTGATAAAGTTGAAATGAATGAAACCTGAACCAATAAATTTAAATCAATTTCCTTAATGAGAGTTTCCTCTCATTAAATGAAATGATATTTTGTGAATGGCTTTAATTAGGATAAATCATGAAAAGAAAATAAATGAAGAGTTTAATTCTTCTAAAGAAATCATGACTTTAGGATTGGGTCCTAAGGGTTTTATTTCTATCTCTCAAAGTAAAAATATGAAACTTTTATCTCTTGGTTGATAATGATAAATCACTTATGACTTTATCAATCTAAATGAATGATGAAAGCCCTAGTTTTCTATGTTCAGAGACTAATCCAAAAGGGGATAGATGAAGGATGGATATATATAAATTTTCACCACAGTGTTCAAGAACCTAAAGAGGTTAGTGAAATTATGATTAGCTCACATGTATGAGAAAATCATAAAAGTAATTAAAATAGTTCATTAAGCTTAATTAATAAATGATTATGAGCTAATTGCATTACGCCCATTTCATTTCATAGGAGCATTTTACTTTTCATTATATTTGCATATTACATTAGCTCATAATTATTTAATCAATTATCTTAAGGTATTATAGGCAAGGGTTTAATTAATTGATTTAATTCACACCTTAACCTAATTAATCCATAAAATCAATCTAATTGATTTTCCTTAAATCAAATTAACTTACATATGGGGAATGGGATTAGATTCACAAATCTTTCTCACACCTCTTAAATCAAGTTAAACATAAAATCAAAAGTGTCATTAAGAAACTTTGGTTTATTTTAAATAAGCTTATTTAATATGATTGTCCTTAGGAATTAGTTGGATTGAATTAAATTATATGCTTGTGTCTCTTTATTTCTTCCAAAACATATTAAAATGTTGTATGCCACTTGAATCTTCCATTCATTTCTTCAAATATTAATTAAACATAA
Organism: Cymbidium sinense; assembly: GCA_021442155.1. Taxonomy (NCBI): domain Eukaryota; kingdom Viridiplantae; phylum Streptophyta; class Magnoliopsida; order Asparagales; family Orchidaceae; genus Cymbidium; species Cymbidium sinense. Next base: position 52,089,845 of record CM038229.1, read on the forward strand.
ATGATTTCCTTTATGTCAAGCTTGCATGTGTTGATTCAAATTTATATATGTGAGACTATTATCACTATTAAATTCAAATCTACTTTCCAAATCTTATAATAGTGATTACATATGCTATAAATGCTAGTTATAAATATATAGAAATTGCAAATGATTATAGCTTAAGTGTATTAAGTAAAGTTCTTTTCTTTCATTCATATGTATTGATTTATGTAAGTAAGAATGTTAATGTATATTTAGTGACACCCAGAATATGAGGCTTTAAGTAGCCCCAAGGAGGTCATTTGATTACCTCACTTCCCTGGTTAATAATGGCATGTACTCCATTTGATTTCATTCTTACATATTTCAAAATTAGAATTTAAATAAACTCTACTCCATGTACATAAATCTTTTCAATCAAATAAAATATAACTTTTTCATGATTTGCTCTCCTTTATTTGCATGTACATCCATATGTATTTGAGAAATGTAAATAGTTGGTTTGGACACCCCGGGAATACGAGACTTTAAGTAGCCCTAAGGAGGTCATTTGATTATCTCACTTCCCTGGTTAACAAGGGCATATACTAGCTCATGTCTCTCATACATGTGTGTGTATACTTAATTAGGGAGTCAAAACCCCTCTTTCTTTTACCAAAATACATGCATTTGCAATTATTTAAGTGATAGAATTAATTAATCATGTGATCAAAAGCTCTCTTTCTTACATTCCTATGTATTTTTGCATAAGAATTTAGATATAACTTTAAATTAATATGATAAAAAAATTCAATCAAAAGAAAATATAAACTATATATATATATATATATATGCTCATATTCATCATTTAAGTGTGCCAACACATAATGCATGTATAGGTATGTTTAGGACTTGATCATATGCATGTTAGATATGATGGGAATAAATGAATAAATATCTGTTATGTGATAGTAATTAATTCCAATTAATCTTAAGATGCGTTTCTTATTGAATAAGTCTATTTAAAATGAACCTAAACTTAGGATTAATTTAAAATATATAATAAGTCATTCACTAAAGAGAATTGATTAATTAATATGCTTTAGATGTGGCTTAAGGTAGAGATAAGAGAGAGTGCTCCTCTCTTTTCTTCTCTTTATAATATTTAGTCATTAAGAGTAAGTCAAGTGGAACAAAAGAAAACATTACGTGAAAATTCCTAAATTAACTAAATCATTTAAAGTGAAACCATCCTTTACAATTAAATCCTTTCATACTTAGAAAATTATAACAAAGCCTAGCCAAGGAATATCACAAGCCTTAATACACACACCTTAGAATTAAGTCACCACTTTTAGCTTTATGTTAGGGTGATGCATAGAGTGATGTATGTTTAGTTTAATGATGTATTGTTGTAGACTGGATATTAGGATGTATCCTTCGTAGACTAGATGTTAGGTCTGATTAGCCTAATCATATTTTCTACAAGAGATTATGCTTAAGGAGTGCTTAAAATAAATATAAATGCTCTCTTTTGTAGGTTGCTTAACCCCTAAGCATAATCTAAGTTAAGATAAATGGACTTGGTTACCCATGTGCAGGGTGCTAAGTCTAAATTATTTATATAACTACTTAGGTTGTATGGTGTGTTTAGTTAACATTTATTTCACAAGTGTAGTTAGATTTACTTTTTATACTTTTAATGTAATTTTGTATTATAAATTAGGATTAGTGTTATGGGGGATTAGGATGAGCAGTGGCTAGTAAGCCTTGTCCTATGATGCCTTTATAGCAAGAAAACCAAATGAAAAAATGAAGGAGATATGAATAATGAAGACCTCCATAGCATTTATTTGTTTGTAATTATAATTATTCTTTTATATCGGGTTGTATAAGGGGTAGAGCTCATACCCATTTCTCTTTTAGTTGTATGGTGATACGACATGCCTTTTATTCTTTTACATTGGATTTATAAATTGTTTAATATTTTATTTATAATTGTGTAATAGAAATAACATGCCTCTTCTTAGTTTCTTATTTATATGATGATTTAATGTGTGGCCTGATCCGTTAGGCTCTTAGGAAAAAAATTTCTACCCCAACTACAACTCATAACTAAATTTTTTAAATAACTCATAACCTCACATAAAGCCTAGAATTAAATCAATATAATTAAAAGAGTTAATAACCCTTACCAATGTTGTATGCATAATATCATATATCCATATTGCTTCACTCTTGCTAAGGAGAGTTTCCATCCTTCGATAGGGAAGACTTGACCTTTGAGGGTCTCCCCTCTGGTGGAAAACACCTCTTTCTTTTTGATTTAGCCAATAACTTTATTTCATCATGTATTTAGGCATATAGAAATTCTATAGCCTTTGTCAAAATAAAGAGTCAAAAATTAAATAAAAATTGATAATATTTGCATTAAATTAAGTCATTGTTCATACCAATCATTCTCTAGTCTCTTAGGGAGTGGGTTTAAGGACTTTAATATATTTCTAAATAAAAATAACATAACCATCTTATAAAATCATATGACTTGACCACATGATTTTAAAGCATACGAGGAGTTAGCTAGCTGCCACTCTAGGCAGTTATAAGTCCAGCAGTCAGGTGATTTACCCTCTCTTATAGAGGAAAATCATATACCCATCTTCATTTAGATTTAGGACGTACTTTAGCTCTTTCTCTTTAGGATTTGAGGTTGTTATTTCCTTTGTCCTACAAGCATAAATCCTTGCCTTTTAAGCATTTTCACAACCTTATGTTATGAGATCATAAGTCCTTGCTTTGTAATAAAATTTCAATTCAAACATATAATTCTCCTCAACTTCATACATATAAAGTCCAACTATAGGATAGCCTAATGCTCACTAAGTTTCCTAGTATCATGAGCACTCTCTACTCATCTCCTTTTGGCTTCAATAATAAGTGTCTCCTTTTTGATCTATCCCACTTGATTTTCTAACATAACTAATTTATTGATAGTCTTATGGTTGAAATCTTTGGAGACAATTGCTTACTTTAATGAGAGTATTCCTAAGGAGTTCACCTTCCTTAGATGTAATTAACTATGGGGCTTGCCCATAGGAAACTTTAGAACTCGCTTTAAATCATGCTTAATTCATCCATATAAAGTAGGGAAAAATCTCTAGTATATTGAATACTCATCATGCCTTAGAGTCCTTATTTGATTAGGTCCATTGTAGGATAGTGATTTCTATCTTTTGAGATAATGTACTATTCCTTAATATCATACTTGATCACTTCAATAAGTACACCCTCGGATCTATGTGGTGTCCCCTATACACACATCGAAAATAAACACCACAAAAGGCTAGACTTATGATCCCATAATACAAGATTATGAAAAAGCCTAAGAGATGAAGATTTATGCTTGTAGCCTGAAGGAAACAGCCACTCAGATCCTGAATCTAAGAAGCTTTGTCAAGGGCTAAAGCACACCCTAAATCTAAGCGATAATGGGCTTAAGGTTTACCTCCACAAGAGAGGGTAAACAACCTGACTGCTGAACTTATAATCGCTTGTAGTGGCAGCCAACTAACTCCTCATACGCTTTAAATCCATGTAGGCAAGTCATATGATTTTGCAAGATTGTTGGGCTATTATTATTTAGAAAGAAATTAAAGCCCTTAAACCCACTCCCTAAGAGACTAGAGCATGAGTGGTATGAGCCATGACTTAGTCTAATGCAAATCTTTTTAATTTTTATTTGATTTTTTGACTCTTCATTTTGACAAAGGCCATAGGATTTTTATATGTCTAAATGCATGATAAAATAAAGTTATTGGCTAAATCAGAGAGATAGATGTGTTTTCACCATAGAGGAGACCCTTAAAAGTCAAGTCTTCCCTTATCGTGCAAGGATGGAAACCCCCTTTTTGTAAGAATGGAATAATATGAATGCATGATATTAAATATACAATATTCAGCTAAGGGTTTGCTAAATCTTTTAATTATCTTGATTTAATGCGTAGGTTTTATGTGAGGTTATGAGTTATTTAAAAAATTTAGTTATGAGTTGTAGTTGGGGTAGAAAATTTATTTTTCTAAGAGTCTAATCGATCCAGACACATTGAATCACCATATAAGTAAGAAACTAAAAAATGCATGATGCTTCTATTACTAATATAAACATAACATCAAGCATTTTTGTAAATCCAATGTAAAAGAATAAAAGACCTGTGCGGTGGGGTGTCACCGTACAACCCAAAAAAGGGAAATAGATAGCCGAGCTCTACCCTTATTCAACCTAGAATATGAAAGAATAATTACAAATTTATAAATGAATAAATGCTATGGGGGGCTTCTTATCTTCATTCTTTATATCTCATTCATTTCTTCATTTGGATTTGCTTGCTTCAAAATCATCACAATGCCTCCCAAGATAAAGCCTTCTAGCCACTGCTCATCCCAATCCCCCATAACAATAATCCTAATTCCTAATATAAAATTATATTAAAATAGGAAAAGTAAATCTAACTACATCTATAAAATAAGTGTTAGCTAAACACAACATATAACCCAAGCAGTTATATGAATAATTTAGACTTAGCACCCTGTACATGGGTAACCAAACTTGCTTATCCTAATTTGGGTTATGCTTAGGTTGAAGCAACAGTAAAGAGAGCATTTATATTTATTTTAAGCACCCCTTAAGTATAATCCCATACAAAAATATAATTAATTAATCACAACCTAACATCTAGTCTACGCATACACCCTAACATCCGCCTACAATAGTACATCATAAAACCAAACATCACTCCATGCATCGCCCTAACATAAAGCTAGAAGTGATGACTTACTTCTAAAGTGTGTGTATTAAGGCTTGTGTGATATGCCTTAACTAGGTTTTGTTATAATTTTCTAAGTATGAAAAGATTTAATTACAAGAGATAGTTTCACATTAAGTGACTTAATTGATTTGTAAGTTTTTCTTAATATTTTTTTCTTCCACTTAGCTTACACTTAACAACTAAGTGTTATAAAGAGAAGAAAATAGAGGGTTACTCTCTTTTATCCTTATCTTAAGTCACTTCTAAATCAAATTAATTAATAAATTCCTTTAGTGAATGACTTATTATATATTTTAAATTAATTCTAGGTTTATGTTTACTTTAAATAATCTCATTCAATAAGGAAGCAATCTTAAGATTAATTGGGATTAATTACTATCACATGACACATATTCATTAATTTATTTCCATCATATATAACATGCAGATGATTAAACCTTAAGCATACCTATACATGCACTATGTTTTAGCACGCTTAAATGATGGATGTAAACATGTAATTTCAGAATTTAGATGTTTCATTTGATTGAATTATTTTATCATATTAATTTAAAGCTCTATCTAAATTCTTATACAAAAATACATATGAATGAAATTAAATAGGTACATGTCATTGTTAAACCAGGGAAGTGAGATAATCAAATGACCTCCTTGGGGCTAACTAAAGTCTCGTATTCCCGATATCTATATACCCATTACATTCAAACATATGTAAATTTGCATACATGAACATAAGAAAGAGAGCCGCAAGTCATATGATTAATTAATTTAACAACATGATCATTGATGAATTCATGGATTTTTGATAAAATACAATGGGTTCTAATTCCATAATTAAATACACACAAACATGTAAAAGAGACAGTACATGTCATTGTTAACTAGGGAAGTGAGGTAATAAAATGACCTCCTTGGGGCTAACTAAAGTCTCGTATTCCCGGGATGTCCAGACTAAATACTTGCTTTTCTCAAACACATATGGATGTTTACATAATAAATGAAGGAAAATCGTGCAAAAGTTATATTTTTATTTTATTGAAACATTTATGCATGTGAAGTGAAGTCTTATTCAAACTTTAATATTAAAATACATAAGAATGAAATAAAATGAGGGTACGTGCTGTTGTTAAACCAGGAAAATGAGGTAATCAAATAACCTCCTTGGGGCTAACTAAATCCTTGTATTCCAGGGATGTCCATGTTATATACCCGTTAACATTCTTATATAAATCAATACATGAATGAAAGAAAAGAAACTTCACTTCATACACTTAAGCTATAATCACATACATCTCCTATGTATTTATAACTATCATTCATGGAATATATAATCATTTATTTATAAGTTTTAGAAAATAGATTTGGATTTAATAATGATAATAGCCACACATATATCAATTTAAATCAACACATGCAAGCTTGACATGAAGGAAACCATTTGATTTAATTAATTTTAAAAGAGATGAATGCATGAATCAAGTGACATACATCATTTAATATGATTGGAAAGAAATAAAGGGATATAAGCACATGGTTTCATTCAATCCAACTAATTCCTAAGGACAATCATACTAAATAAGCTCATTTAAAACAAACCAAAGTTTCTTAATGTCATTTTTTTAACTGCATATTTGATTTGATTTAAGAAATGTGAGAAATGTGTTAATCCTAATCTCATTCCCCATGTGTGAACAAATTTGATTTAATGAGAATCAATTAGATTATTTTATAGATTAATTAGGTTAAGGTATGAATTAAGTCAATTAATTAAACCTTTACCTATGTTTAAGATAATTAATTAAATGATTATATGCTAATGAGATATGCAAATAAATTGAAAAGTAAATAGCAATGCTTCTATGAACTGAAAAGGGCCTAATGCAATTAGCTCACAATCATTAATTATTTAAACTTAAGATACTCACTTAATTACTTTTATGATTTTCTCACACATGTGAGCTAACCATAATTTCATTAACTCTCTTTAGGTTATTAAACACCTAAAGCTTTACCCATGGACTAATTAAGAAAAATTAGAAGCAATTACCCTTTTAATTAGGTTAATCAATCCATTAATCCATTCCTCTTTGCTTAATGTCTTTGTTAAGAAAAGAGAAGGAAACTTAGGGAAAAATTAAGAGGGAGGTCCCAATCCAATTCCCTAACTCTCCCCATTATTTAACAGTGATTAAGGGGTCTAATGTGTTGATTAATTACTATTCACATACTTAATTATCACGTAATTAATTTAAAAGAGTAAATAAGAAATAAATAATTAATTTCCATAATTAATCAGCCAATAAATTCTAAGAAAAATAGGGGAGGTAGAGGTCATCCCCCTAAACATCCTCAAAAAGTTTGAAATTGATTGGTTAATTAATTAAGGAAGTAATTAAGCTAATTAAAATTTTAATTAAATCCTTAAGTTAAAATCACCATTCAAAATTAATTAAGATTAATTTTAATGAATTCCCCTCTCAAATACCTTTAAAATGAGCCATTTTTTATTTTTTTTGGATTTTTCTATAATTAGTTATGACTTATAGAAGTTTTAGCCTTAAAACACATTAAATAACCTTAATTAAGCCTAATCCCATTGGTACCACATGGTGAGCTAATGTGGTGCGCTTTTCATGTGCATTGCAGAATTGGCTTTTAATTATCACATCCGTGCTCTGAGTCAGTCGACGGCGGGCGCAGTATTGATCTTCGTAGTCTGATCTCTAATTGAATGACACAGATTAAACCCATGGTGTAAAAGGAGAAAATGGATGGATCTAATGCGATCTGATCAGAGCCATCCATTCCAATCACATGGAACGGGCGGCCTGTGGTCCTCCTTTCCATGAGCAACGAACGACGGAAGACATCCTCCATGGATCGCTTGATCCGAGCTAACCTGAGCTTGGATTCACTCCAAAATCAACCCACATCTTTGCGCAAGGGATCCACAATGATCCAACAGCTAGGATGGGCTCATATGCAAATTTTTTTTCAAAAAACTCCAAGCAAAATTTCCTATTTCTACGGTTTTGAGGAATTACCTCACCGGAGCTCAAGATCAATGGTGAGATCAATGGAGGTAGCTTCGTATAGTAGAGATGAGGCCCTATTGAGAAATAATCAAGATAATTTCCCTTGGTTCACTCGGTAGATCAAGTTTCATCACTATGGAGCTCGGTGGTGATCGAAATCCTTCCTCCGGTGGCTTGGGAGCTTGGGAAATGGCTTCGGTGGCTTCAACGACGTGTGTGGAAGGTGTGTGTAAGAGTAATTTGATTTTGGTTGGGGAACGAGCAAGCTTGGATCGGGATGAGCCTCCCCTATTTTAGTTTCAAGGTGGAGAAATTCTAAGATAGGAAACTCGAGATCGCCCAGGGATTGCAAGGAGGCTCAAAATCGCAGTGTTGAAGCTCTCATGAATCAATGATCTCTTTCCGTGTGAATTGAGGGGTATACCCCTCATCTTGAGGTGGATGATGGATGCTTCCCATTTTTTGGCCAGCCAACCACAGTCAGAGCACCAGAGTGGTTGCACTCAAGTCCACATGGCTCGTATGGATTGGGAGAGGCCATGGTAGGATGCTCTAAGCTAGATTTGGGCTAATTGTATTTCCTTGACCCCTTGGGTGCTAGAGTTGCATGGGAGGTGAGTTGGCTCACCTCCCTTTGGTCCATGGTAAGTTCTATCTCGTGTAGAGTGGGCTAGGAGGCTTAGGGATCCCACATTTGGGTGAGGGAGGGCTGTCAAGGTGAAATGAAGAGTGGACTTTGCCATTTTTGGCAAAATCTCATATGGGGGACAGGATCCATGGAGGATTTGCATTGGACTTGGCTCCCAATGGGTTTGGGCTAATTTTGGGATGATCTAGGATGGGTTTAGGTTAGGTTTGGTCAGCCTCCAATGGGTCAGGGGTTGGTTTCATGGCTTTTTGCTTCATTTGGTCAAATGGTTCTTATTGGTTCATATTAGGTTAGGATGACCAATTGGTCAAATTGGGTCAAACCAAGGCTTGAGTTAGGTTCAAATGATGATTTGAAGAGTTTTAGTTCAAGTGGTTTCAATTAATTTGGCCTAGGTTTGATTTTAGCTCATTTGGATTCATATAGGTCAAATGGGCTAAGTTGATCAAATTGACCAAATTGGCCAAATTGGCTTGGGTTGGGTGTTGGTTCATGTTCAATTGGTTGATTGAAAATGATTGTAGGTTTTGGTTTGAATCAATTTTGATTTAATTTGGATTTTAGCCAATTTAACCCTTTAGGTCAATTTGGGCTAGGTTGGTTCAAGTTGACCAATTGGTCAAATTGGGCTCAATTATGGCTTTGGTCAAGTTCGATAATCAATTTAGAATGAACTTGAGCCATTGGTTGCAATCAATTTGGGTTAGATTATGATTTGACCAATTTTGGCCTTTTAGGCCTATTTGGGTCAACTTTGGCCAAATATTGGACTTGGTTTGGCTTGAGGTCAAGTCATGTTCAATCATTGATCATAAGTTGATGTGAATGAATGGTTTCAATCAATTTGGTGTATGATGGATTTTGGCTAGTTTAGATTCATTTAAAAAAAATTGACTTGGTCAAAGGACTAAGTTGACTTGGTTTGACCTAATTCAAGGAGATTGATCATCCTAAGGTGATTGTTGATCATGATATGAGGCTTGATGGGCTTGGTTAAGTATAATTTGGGTTGGATTATAACTTGCTCAAAAGGTCATTTAAGCCACTTTGGGTCAAGACCTAAATGGGTCAATTGGTTTGGTTTGTCATGATTCAAGTTTGGTTGAACTTATATATGAGCCTAAGATTGAAATATCAATTTGGAGTCCAATGGATTTTGGCTCGCAAGTTTCAAGTTAAAAGGGCTAACTTGGGCTTGACTTAGGTTGACTTGAGTTTGGTTTGATAATTATAGGTTTCATTTATATTTGGATGGATGATTTAAGGAATGATTGATTCAAGAGAAAATCTATTGGTTTTTGGCTTGGTTTAGGTGGATTTTGGTTAAGTTCAAGAAATTAAATTGGATTTTGATTTGATTTTAGATTTGGTTTTGGCTATTTGAATTCATATTTCATTTATATTTATCAATATAAATGAAGATATAAATTATTAATGAGAAAATCATTTAAGTTTGGAGTGATTTGGAAGCAAATTTGGGAGCTCATGGATGTATGTCAAAAGGGCTAAGAAGGTAACCAATTTAGTTTGATTTATTTTTAGTCATTGGAATGTGGGTTTCTTTTATATTTATGATTATAAATGAAGGAACAATTGATTTATAAGGAAACCAATTGATTTTGGGTTGATTTGGGTTAAGATTTGATTAAGCTTATGGAGGTAGGTCCATATGACTTAAGAAGGGATTTTGGCTTGGTTTGATTTAATTTGGGTTTTGTCATTTGAGTGTGAATTTCATTTATATTTGTGAATGTAAATGAAGGAATAATTGATTTATAAAGAAATCAATAAATTTTGGGATAACTTAGGTGGAGATTTGGTTAAGTTTATGAGAATAGGCTATAAGGCTTATGACAGAATTTTATAACTTGGATTTGATTTTAGATTGAATCATTTGAAGTTGGATTTGAATTGGAATTTGATAGTTTGATTGAAGCATTGAATTGATATTTGAGAAAATCAACTGAATTGGGATTGATTTGAACTTGGTTAAGGCTACGTCCGTAAGATGAAATCAAAGGGCTTAGAAAGGGTTTTGAATTCAATCATAAGGTCCATGGAGAATTTTGAGAGTGAATTTGTTCATGGGATTGATTATGAGTCTCGAAAATTTGGTTTAGATTTAGCATGAATTTGAGGTTTGGTTTGAGAAGGAAAGCATGGGTTGGGTTTAGGCTATAGGGTAGGCAAGTCTTCCTATGTCCCTAAGGCATAACATATTCCTATGACTAACCCTTCTAAGTTTCTAGGCTTAGGTTAGGTGTTCACCTAATCACTAGACGTGTCTTAAGGTTAAGGAGCTCTTACTGTCTATAAGAGTCCTAGATCTATGATAAGGAAGTTGAGAACTCACCCCAAAAGTGAGGTCAACAGGAAACTTACCTTTAAAATCATGATTTGTCTTTCGACTACTTAATGTATGCATTCATGTAGGCATATCTGCATACCTAAGTTTTAAATAAATATGGTGTTTAAAATACACATAAAAGTTGAAAATTGTTATATTAGTTAGAAGCATTTTATATGAGTCATGATCTTATATTTAGGAGGTGAGTTTATGTCCTTATATTCATTTTTAAGTAAATAATAAGTTAGCTATTTTTTATTTCATAAGATTGGCTATATGATTTTGAAGCATAGGAGATGTTAGTTGCCAGCTCATAGAGGAAGCAGTAAGTATAGAAGAGTCAAAATGTGTTCATACTCCTTAATGAGAGTGAACCAATAAATCTAATTTTATCCTATTAAACTTAGTCGAGCTTCAATTTTGTGTCAAAGCACTTTTAGTTTTAGGGCCTGAGGCATCTTACTTTTCTTAACTGGAGGGATAAGTCTTGACTTCTTAAACATTTATATAATCTTGTGCTGATATGACGTAAGCTATAGTTTTCTGATAACATGTCAACTCAAAATTAAATTTAATTTAAATTTCAAAAATATAAAGCCCAATAAGGTAAAGTGTTTACTGGGGTTTCTAATATCAAAACACTTTCTACTTCTTCTCATTTGAAATTTGAAAATAACTATTTCATTTAATCTATCTCATTTGACTTCAAAATTTAGTGATATTTGATTCAAACTTTCAAATCTATAGAGATGATAGTTAATTACTCCAATGAAAAATTATTTTAGGAGATTCACTCTCTTAAGATGCAATTAACTATAGCGCTTATCTTTATAGGAAACTTGCAACCCAAGCAAAATAAATTATATCTTATTTTCATCTATGTAAGGAAGGAAAAAAAATCTAAGGAACATGCAAATCCATCATGTTTAGAAGTCCTTATCAAATGAGCAAATCCAACGTATGGTGATATGTTTATCTTTTGAGATAGTATATTATTTCTTAATATCATGCTCGATCACCAAAATAAAAATCTCCAAAATCTGTGTGATATCCTTATATTTTTAATCACCACAATGTGCAACATGAAATCAATGTATACAAGGTCTAGATAGGTGGTCATATTGAATGCACATTATTGTCGATATATTTTTTATTGGAGGAAAATATGTTATACTCTATTTTACTTGCAATTGACAATTCATTCAAAAAAAATTACAACTCCATTTTCCTCAGGAAACATATCCCTTCTACTATATTTAGAGTAATGCCTTTTATAAGTCATCACATTTTTTAGATGGGCAATCAAAAAAACTATTTCCTCATCACATTCTCTCATCATTTGAAATACATAAACATAATCATCATCAAATATTATATGATCATCTATATAAACACTCGCAAGGCCCTGCCATCTTGTTTGTTCATGCCCTAAAAAGTTAGCAATGGGGAGCTCTTGCTCATTCTCTGCTTCATGATCATCATCATAACCGCCAGAGTCATCATTGGTTACACTACCATTTCATATCATTCATCACTGACTTTCAAATAGGAATCAAATGCCACAAAAAAAAAAATCTAGGATCATTAAAACTAAAACCTTTGTGATACTATTATGTCAAGGCATTTGTTGAATGGAGATCAAAAAATAATTATATGGCACGATACAAAAATCACTTCTATAGAATAATCTTAAATTTTAAAGAAAAAAAAAACATATCTATGAAACTTATTGATAAATTAGTGCATCTTCTATAAAAGGTGTAATAGTTACTAGAGATATTTTCAATGACATAATCAATATAACATTCAATTAAATAAATAACTCTATCATTTTCACTCTCTAACAACTCCAATGTTTGTTTCAAGATCATGAACTCCAAATTATAATTTAGCTAAAAAATTAATTCATTTAATAAGTCAATTAAAAACAAACTATTTAATACTCAATATTATATTGGGATTATTTTTAAAATAGGCACATTATTAATCTTAATTAGCAATTTAGGCATCAAAAAATCTTTTTTATGAAAATAGACGTCCGTATTAACCTGACGATAGACGCTGAGCCACATCGGCGCCAAGGACAATGGCGCGGAGGATTTTGCTGGTAGGGGAGAGAGAGAGAGAGAGAGAGAGTGGCGCGGTTTTTTTTTTGTTTTTTTGCTTTCGGTAGGAGAGAGAGAGAGGGTTTTATTATTATTTTAATTAATATAATTATTTAAAATATTTAAAATATATAATTTAAAAATATTTAATAACTAAATATTTATATATTTAGTTATTAATTAATTTATATATATATATATATATATAATTAAATATATAAATTTATTTAATAATTTTTGTTAATTAATATAATTATTTAAAATATATATTTTTTATTAATTTTTGTTAATATATAATTTAAAAATAATTAAAATATATAAATAAGTAATTTTTAATAAATAAATAAAGAAAGAAATAAATTATAGAAATATTTTATAAATTATATAAATAAAGTAATTATATTTATATATATATATATATATATATATATATATATATATATATATATATATTTAATTAGTTATTTATTTATTTAAAATTTATAATTAGTTAAATAAATTAATAAAAAATTTAAATTATATAAATACTAGATATTTATATATTTATAAAATATTTAGTTATTTATATATTTATTTATTTATTATATAAACAATAAATTATATAAATATTTTATAAATTTTATAAATAAAGTAATTATATATGTATTTTTATAAATTTATTTAGTTATTTATATATTTAAATTATATAAATATTTTTAAGTTATATAAATAATTTAAAATATTTAAAATATTTAAAATATATAATTTAAAATAATTTTTTATAAAATATTTTAATTATATATATATATATATATATATATATATATATATTTATAAGTCTATAGTAATAATAATAACAAAAATATAAAAAATATAAAAATATAAAATAAATATTTTTTAATAAATAAATAAAGAAAGGAATAAATATATATATAAATAAATAACTAAATATTTTATAAATATATTAAATAACTAAATATTTATATAATTTAAATATATAAATAACTAAATAAATTTATAAATATAATTACTTTATTTATATAATTTATAAAATATTTATATAATTTAAATAACTAAATATTTATATAATTTGAATAACTAAATATTTATAAAATATTTAGTTATTTATATATATATTTATTTAATATATATATTTATTTTAAATATATAAATAACCAAATAAATAATTTTAATAAATAAATAAAGAAAAAAAATGAATTATATAAATATTTTATAAATTATATAAATAAAGTAATTATATTTATAAATTTAAATTATTTAAATATTTAGTTATTTAATATATTTATAAAATATTTAGTTATTTATATATATATATATATTTATTATATATATATATTTATTCCTTTCTTTATTTATTTATTAAAAATTATTTATTTATTTATTTATTTTATATTTTATATTTTTTTTTATATTTTGTTATTATTATATTATTATAGACTTATATATATATTATTAATACATATATATATATATATATACATATATATATATATATATATATATATATATATAATTAAAATATTTTATAAAAAATTATTTTTAAATTATATATTTTAAATATTTTAAATATTTTAAATTATTTATATAACTTAAAAATATTTATATAATTTAAATATATAAATAACTAAATAAATTTATAAATATAAATATAATTACTTTATTTATAAAATCAAAATATTTATATAATTTATTGGCTTTATAACAAATAAATATATAAATAACTAAATATTTTATAAATATATAAATATCTAAGTATTTATATAATTTAAATTTATTTATTTATTTAACTAATTATATATTTTAAATAAATAAATATTTTAAATAAATAATAACTAATTATATATATATATATATATATATATATATATATATATATATATATATAAATATATAACTAATTATTTATTTATATATTTTAAATATTTTTAAATTATTTTATATAACTTAAAAATATTTATATATAATTTAAATACATAAATAACTAAATAAATTTATATATATATATATAATTACTTTATTTATATAATTTATAAAATATATATATAATTTATTTCTTTTCTTTATTTATTTATTAAAAATTATTTATTTATATATTTTAATTATTTTAAATTATATATTAACAAAAAATTAATAAAAATTATATATTTTAAATAATTATATTAATTAATAAATATTATTAAATAAATTTCTAAATTTATATATATAATTAAAAATATTTTTAAATTATATATTTAATTATATATATATAAATAAATTAATTAATAACTAAATATATAAATATTTAGTTATTAAATATTTTATAATTTTTTTTAAATTATATATTTTAAATATTTTAAATAATTATATTAATTAAAAAAATTAATTAAAACCCTCTCTCTCTCTCTCTCTCTCTCTCTCCTAGCGAAATCAAAAAAACAAAAAAAAAAAAAGAAAACTGCGTCACCCCTCTCTCTCTCTCTCTCCTACCGAAAGTAAAAAAAAAAAAATCCTTCGCGCCAATCGTCAGTGGTAAGATTAGATTCGTCGTCCGTCAGCGGACGACTGCTATTTTCATAAAAAAAAATTTTTGATACCTAAATTATTAATTAAAATTAATTACGTGCCTATTTTAAAAATAATTCTTATTATATTTCAAGCTTAGACGTGCTCACTGAACTCAGCTCATTCTTATCCTTAAACAGATAAAAAAATAATAATATATTATTGAAAATGACAAACTGCAACTCGTCCCCAAATAATAATAATATTTCTTTAATGGGGGTAGTTCAACTTCTACTCTGGTAAATAGCTTTTCCTCTAACAGAGGAGCCTTTACTAAGAATCAACTTGCATAAGAATATTATTAAAAAAAAACCTTATATCCATATATATAGAAGTTGCCAATGCCTCTTATATTTATAAAATTTAATTTATTTTGTTATATATATATATATATATATATATATATATATATATATATATATATATATATATATATATATATTTAAAATGGTAGGTAAAGTTAGAACTGTGGCCAAGCTATAGGGAGTTTTTAATTTTCTCATCATTGTTGATCAAAATTGAAGCCAACAAACAATAATTTTATTAATATTTAAAAAAAATTATAGGGCAATAAATGTTTTTAATATGAAATAATATTGAATATTTATAAAATAAACTGGTGATTTAAAATATTTAAATAAATAGGAAGCCAGTTTAATCTGTGTGTGTATGTGTATTGTGAACAAGCTAGTTGACTGTAACAAACCTTTCCAAGAGAGAGAGAGAGAGAGAGAGAGAGAGAGAGAGAGAGAGAGAGAGAGAGGGAGAGATACCTGACCCAAATAAGTCATTCCAAAAATGGAAATGTAGAGCTACTTTTATTTTAATATTTAATCTTACCTACCATTTTATATTAGTTGTTCTATTGCGGATTAAATATTTCTTGTATTCTTTTGTGATTGATTTTTTTTATATATTTAAAAATCTGATTAAACACAAATCGTTCTTGTCAATCGGATCATAGGACTCTGACGACAATATCTTTGGATAATTCCCTCAAGCTAGGGGTATAAACGAGTCGAGCAGAACTCGACTTATTCTTGACTTGAGCTTGAACTTGATTAATTTATTGAATTCGAGCTCGAGCTTTATTTTATAAATTTGAGCCGACTCATTAATATAAAAGAGATAAAATAATTATGATTCAAATAAATATTATGATAAAAATAAAAAAAAAATTAAAAAATTAGAAGTAAAATAATAATAAATATTGCTTGACATTGAATTGGGTTGGCCTAACTACTAGTTATACAGTCAGGTGCCAATTTCCAATCAGTCGGATTATATATAGCTAGACAACATCAGCACATCAACACTTGGTCATGAGTTGCCAATTTAATGGATTAGTCATCATTTCTAAGCACTTATAGATCATAAAATAACTATGTAGAAACACATATAAGAGAAACTAACATTTCATTAAAGATTAAAGCATATGTTTGAATATATTAAGGGTAGTTGGCCAGCATGATAAAGGAAAATTTAAATTACTAATTAGCACATAATTTTAGTAACTCAAAATCATTTGTGTTATAAGCTATCAAATCCATTGAGACATCTCAATTACCATGTTGATGAGTCTATGGTCCACCCATCCTATCAAAAGCCTTATCTTGGATGTGTTAAATAAATTTAGTGAGATGCATTCAAAAAAGAATATAAATCATATCATGTAAATATAATAAAACACGATTACCTTGCATAAGAATATACACCATAAACTTATCATAATTATGATTCATTATATATAGCATAAGTATGGTCAACAATTATTTTAGTTGTATTTCATTTCATCGTAGGATTGCTTATCGCAAATTCATCATTACTCATATAAATCACCAAGCACATGTGTAATAGATTAAAACCATCAAACATTCTCATCACGATACTAAAATCATATATCCATACTAGTTAATTTAGTCTATCCAATTATATCTAGTTCTAAATCCTTTTGATCCACTTTTATTCCATTGTTCTTACACTAAAGCTCATTGTTTCACTTAGTATTAGATGCTTACCACCACCCTACATACCCAATTATCCTATGATTTACCAAATGACTCTAGACCTTATCATATTTGTAGAGTGGCTACTAAATTTATATTATCTTGTTGTTGATCTAAGCTAAGGGTTTGTTTGGGGAAGATGCAGCGATATGAAAACAAAGTGATTGGTTTGCTATAGAAGAAGCTAATGTTTAAAGATGTGGTGATAGCTTTTTGACAATTAGTACACTCTACTATGTCAAGATGAAAAATGCTGCTTTTTCACCATAGATTCTTCAAAATACAATTAGAACGTATTTTCCCAAACAATACTGGCGATTCTATTCGAACCACATTGTAAGAAGAATGCCACCCCAAATGCAACCTAAATCCCAACACTTTTAGGTTAATTCAACTGCCTTACCTTAGTTCAATCCTTAAGGATATCATTAGGAACTAATTAGCATACCCACATAATTCCTTAAGTGAACTTATGCATAACCAACTATAATTACCTATTTTTATTTGTGTGGCCCATTATGTAAACTTGACCTAACTCATCAAATGTTAAGTTGAACCTAGCATATTTAATTAGTTTAGCCCAGCTTCATGAGTTAATATAGTGAAAATTTTGTCGATATATATTCAAAAGTACCTTAGTGGGCTTATTAATCTAGCTTTGACACTGGGATGACTAAGGTTAAACCTTAGTCATACTTAATCCTAGCACACTTTGGTTTACTTATTGAGTGATTTATACACTAACTCTAGTTGAATCCATACTATGCTTGTGACCTCTAATTAGTTCGATCCTAACTCACTTATGGTACACTTGAGTTTACATTTAATTAATTTAATAAATTCATTGAACCATTGCACTAACATTAGGCTTAACATATAAGTCAAATACCTTGTCCATGTTGTAGAAAATCTTACTTTGACCTTACATAGGGCCTACACTAACTTTTTTTTAATTAGATGCGAATCCATCCATGTATAAATTATGGTCAATCTTAACATATGAGCTCCATCTTTTAACTTGGAGGATCTATAATTATCAACTAGAAATCCTAGACTCCATATTAACCTATTAGAACCTTAGGACAATGCTAGTAGACATAATCACTTAAGGTCAATATATCCACCTAAATAAGTTAAATCTACCTTATCCTTAGTACTAAATAGACCAAAGCTAATCTAGACATCACCTAACCTTAAACCTAAATAGTATAGAGACCTTACTTATGGCCTTACCTAACTCAATAGACAAACTAATAAGTCAACCCTATGATTAGTTAGATTCTTTAGATGGGTCAAACCTAGCTAAACTAAACCAACTCATGGTCTTCACATTACCTAGCTATCTCTAATAATGCTCTTATTTCTTCAAAAATTTATCTAAACCCTATGAGTTAACATATATAGATATCAAAGCATGAGTCAACCTAAAAGGCATCAAAAGCTTAACCTAGCTCAACTTAACCCATAGAACTCAAATCTAGTTGCTAATCAACTTAACCCATTATGTCTTAACACATTTAAATTTTCTAGCTACTTGATAGGTTATTTGTAAGGAAGGTAATCATGACATATGAATAGGAACAATTCTTAAAACCCTAGCTCACTTATCTCTTCAAGATTATTGTGCTTTCAAACAACCTGAGAGTTAAAATAGGAGAGAAGATCCCAAAACCTCCATACTAGCCAAAAGGAGTAGTTCCATTTAATTTCAACAGTCAAGCATTAACTTTCAACCATCACACATCTTGAACCTACTAATATGCCTTATAGATTTCTTCATGAAGAGTGGAAGACTATTAGGGACATCTTCATGCTCAGCCCATATCTCGTATTCCTCATTTGAAATTTATGCGCATAACTTTAACAACAACAAAAAAATGAAATAATTTAAAACTATACTTGAAATTTATTGCTGAATATAATTTTAATTAAAATATTCATTTAATTATTAATTTAATTATATAACCTAATTTAGCATTCAATTTTGCAAAAGTCATCATATTTAGAAACAATTTTCGATCCAAAATCAAAATTTAATTTACTAAAAACCCACTCATTAGTATGTGCTCCGACAGAGAAATCCAATTGCAGTCCATTTGATTAAACTGAAACACCAAAACTCAAAAATTTTCAAAGGATTTGTTTCTGTACCGCTGACCCGATAAGCTATCTCTAAAGAAGCCGTTTTGGAACTGTCTAACGTGTTAGCTGCAATTCGATCCATAAAGCAATTTATAATTGGCAAATTTTTTAAAATAAGAATAATTATAAACATAATTAGCGGATTAGGCACGCTTAAAAAAATTTAGAGATGCCCATTTAACGGCGATCGACATCGACGCCGCTCTTCTAGGCATCGGCGCGATCAGATACCGCCGCCACCGCTCGCCTAACTGACGCTTAAATCAATTTTTTTAAAAAATGGCAACCGAAAGTGATCGGGATCCAATCTCTCACTGCTTTTCTCCTCGGCGCAACGAAATCTCTTGCGCCGCCACCCATCGCCGCCCAAGGTCGACGCCGTCCTCCCGCCACACCGCGATCCTCGGATCCGAGCCCTTTGGAAAAGGTATTTTGTGTTTTTTTTTTTCAAAACAAATGGGTAATATGCATTTGTGACATGCATTTGTTGTGCTTAATGATATTTGTAGGCACATATTGTGGATCTAACTTATTTTAGTATTTTTTAGATATAATATTCGTGAAATGATTATCACCGTATGTTGTGTAATGTGGAGATTGAGAGTGTGAGTTATAGGGAATGTGATTAATTACTCTTTGCTATTTGAACATGTATCTCTAAGTATCCTATTTTTTGCTGTTAGAAGTGATTATATAAGAATGTGATTAATTCTTTTGGCTGTCTCTTTAACGCAATTTATTTAGTGGGGTGTATCCCAAAATATAGCAACCTTAATATTTGAGAATGTAATGAGTTGTGAATTTATAATTTCCCTTATATGGGATAGGTTGGGTTGATCGATAATTGGTTTAGGTTTGTTTGATAGATGATTGAGTTAAGCTAATTTAATAGTTTAGCTAATTATTTATTTTAATGGTAGTTGATTTAATTATTATTTTAAAAATATAATTATAGTTATTATTTGTTTAATAGTTAATTTTAACTAATCTGATTAGTGCTTCTAAGAATTCAGTGGATGAGAACTGTTAAAACTATGGGCGTTTACTTGGTTTGTGCGATCGAAATTATTTTGTTATTTGTGTTTTATAAGATAACGATTAATTTAGCTAATTTAAAGTGCGCTTCTGATTTTCACTTCCGATACACATATTTGATTCGAAAATGAGTTCAAGCACAGTATATCTGGTGCTGTATTATGGCTGCGAACTTAGTGTTAGTGACGATTTCTTTCCTACATATATTGGCGGAAAAAATCGTCCTATATTAATTTCTCGCCGGACTAATTTTAGCAGTGTTCAAGATCGAATCATGCGGTCACTAAACATTGATTTGATGCGGTTTAGGATTAATCTCATATGTATGTTCCTGTTGCTGGTTCATACACTACTAAATGATGACGAAGTTTGCGAGTCGTTCATTAATGCAAAGAATCTGACAACTTGTCATATATGTTGAAATTGAAATGAAACAAACCCGATTCAAGCACATGATTATACTGCAGATGAATTCCAGGCAATTGAAACTTCTCAACACCACTTACCACCACGAGGACCACATCATAGGTAATTTGTTTGAACGCTTATTTGTGTTCAAATTTTCACCTTAACCTAAAACACTACATTCGGCGGTGAAGATGTAGACATATCATCTCCTATTCGCTAATCATATGGCTTCAACTTCCGTAAATATGGATGAGTACCGTTGTGATGAAGTGGCTCCTCCAGAAACGATGGACGGGAAAGGGCGTTAACTGGGTTGAGTACCACCAGGCTTACATATTACAGTGGGAGGCCAGACACGATGCCATTGTTGCTGTGGGTGCAGTTCCACCTGCAGTTGACCCGGTGGTGAGTCGGTACATGAGGTGGTATCGATCCTGGGCCTCCTTATACATGCTTAGGGCTCCGACCATACCGCTGACCACCTATTACACTCATGCTCCTGGAGAGAGACTGATGGTAAGTGTTAAAAAAATTTTATGCTATTCAAAAATTTATATGTTTAACAGACAACATAATTTTTTGTCTCCACAGAGGGAACATATCTTGGACATGCAGGATATATTCCAGGTTTATTTTGGGAGAGATCTGGACACTGATTTTCAACATTCAATCAATACTTATGAGGAGTTATGCAGGAAACTTAAGGACATGCACATATCGATAGAATATAAAGATGCACAAGCTAGCCCTCTATGAAACGTCACGCCTTGTCGCCTATATGCTATAGGATTCGATGCAGGTTCATCGCCCATGAGATGTCGGTCCATACACTTACCCATATGGCACACCAGCTCCGTACTCCAACCAGGAAGGCATGTTCAATCCATTTCAGTCCTGACAAGCTGCAGGCTCTTCCATGTATCCTCACGCATCCTTCTACATGCCACAGATGCATGCAGTGTACTCCACAGTCCCCTTTCAGCCAATACCATCATAGGAGATACCAGATGTTACACCTCTCGATAACAGTGAGCAGACCACTGACCAGGTTGAAGATGATGTGCGGCATCAACAACATCACTTGCGCGACCGTCCCCGCCGACTGCCTACACATTATACTCCAGGGAGTGACGCACTTCCACCACGCAGGCATCGCCATCATTAGATGTACTCTAGCATAGTCTGTAGTTGTAGATCATATGATAGCTTAATGTACGTTGTTCTAGCACTATTTTATATTTTCTATGTACATTGTACTGCATGACACCATTTATCCATGTAACATATTTCCAGTTAAGTAAATTACTTCTTCAAAGAGTAATGTAAATATCCTCTTAACCATAAACCGTTAGACTATTTAACTTTTAGAGAATTTAGTGCCAATTTTTAAATTTTCAAATTGCAACTAAAATTTTTAACAGAAACATCGAAATTTCTTATGCAAGGCCACAATCTCAATTTAGATCAACATGAAAGTCGACAATTTTATGTCGATTCCAACGATACCAAGTTCTGAATTCGATAACAAATGACTCTGATATGATCAAAATACCGCAGATAGTTAGAATTTTTTTTTAATTTAATATTTTCGCCAGTTGCGTACGATCAAACATTAATCACGATACGCCTGTTAAACCAACGTACTATTTCTAAATTTTTTAAGCATACCAATCCGCTAATTATGTTTATAATTATGCTTATTTTAAAAATTTTGCCTTTATAATTAATATATTGACTATATATATATATATATATATATATATATAAGATTATCTTTACAAGTTTGAAACTTATAATTTTTTCTTCTTTCAGCCAAATATCAGCAAAATAAAAAAGGCTTAATTTTTAAATTAGCCTTAATTAATAACTTAATTAGATAATTAACCCGCCTAAAAAATTTTTAAAAATAGCTTTTGCCCATCGAACTGAGTGATCGGAGTGGACAGGATAGATCCCTAAATTTAGGGCCGAAAATGAACCCGAGAGCTCAGTTCTCGGGTTTTGCCATCGTGTTTCCTGTCCCCATTCCAGATCCGGCGTCTGTCCTCGTCGCCGGCCAGGGTATATTTTTATTTTTATGCGTATAGTAGGTATGTTTAAGCTATTTAGTTTGATTTTCATGAAAAATTTGTGGTAGATCTCATTTTCTATGCGGTTTTTATATTTTTGTAGGGAAAGTTAATTTGTGTGCATATTTGTTACATATGTTTAGGACATTGATATCCAATTGTGTTGTTTATTGTAACACTTTATTTGATAAATCAATTATAAATGAGGTTATATGTGGTGTTTATTGTGGTAATTGTTACTGTTTGTTGTTCTAAGTTGTGACTTGTTAGGTTCTGAAATGAGGTTGTGGCTGTGAGCTATTTATGACTTGCTTATTCTGATTTGTTAGTTTTTCACATTCTCTTTGTTGTTTAAAATGATTTGTGTAAGTTGTTATGTAGATCTCATTTTCTATGCGGTTTTATATTTTGTAGGAAGGTTAATTTGCGCATATTTGTTACATATGTTTAGGGCATTGACATCCAATTGTGTTATTTATTGTAACACTTTATTTGATAAATCAATTATAAATGAGGTATGTGGTGTTTATTGTGGTAATTGTTACTGTTTGTTGTTCTAAGTTGTGACTTGTTAGGTTCTGAAATGAGGTTGTGGCTGTGAGCTGTTTATGACATTTGTGCTTCAAATTAATTAAAGTATAAAATTCACAGCACGGTGCACACATCATTCTGACCCAGGTAGACCATGTTTGTGGAGCTTACATGAAAGATCAATTAAGAGGTTGGGCGGTGCGTGGCATATTAGTTCATTGGGCTCACCTCATTGTTGTAGTCATTCAGTGCTTAATGTTAGACACAGGCAATGCACGTCACTGTTCATCAGTTATTTCATCCAATCTGCAATCAGACGTCAACTAGATTTGAAGCTCAGGAAAATTGTAGGTCGTATTGAGTCGAAGTTCAATATAAGAGTGTCCTACATGAAGGCCTGGGATGCACGTCGAAAGGCTGTTAAGGTTATTTTTTGAAAGTTGGGAGGAATCTTACGAACATTGGGAAAATTCATGTCGCTATGCGCATTGGTTAGTGTATCGGATACACTCAACAGAATCGAACAGATTCCAACGGCTGTTTTAGTCATTTGAGCCTTCAATAAGAGGTTGGCAGTATTATCGCCCAGTTCTATGCCTTGATGGGACTTTTCTCCTGGGTAAGTACAGAGGAACCTTGCTTACCATAGTTGGGATTGACGCAAACAACAGCTTGTTCCCACTAGCCTTCGCAGTTGTGGAATCAGAGTGCATCGAGTCGTGGGTTTGGTTTTTGCACACATTACAAGACTTGATCCCATCAATTTCTACAAGGTGATCTCTCATCTCGATAGACATGTGTCTAGTTCGTGGTTGTAGAGAGATCTTTCCTGGGCAAAGACATTACTTTTGTTTTGTGTAAGTGGAGAACTTCAAACGTAGACATTCGCAGATAGGTGATGTTGACTTCATATGTCGGACGCGTTGCAGGAAACACGGATGACATTCGAATTTTAAGCGGTATATGGCAGACATCAAGAATATCAAGCAGAAGGCATATGACTGGCTTGTTTCAAGGGATGTTTAATAATGGTCTCTTACTCATGATGATGGGTACATGTACGGTACAATGACTACAAACGCAGCTGAGTGCTTCAATGGTGTGCTTAAAAGAGCACGTGGTTTACCGATTTTGATTACAAAGAAAGATACTACAACATAGTATCCCTTTTCATGAAACGCCTTGAATCATACAACTCGAAAGACAACAGAAACCTTGTTCTCCACACATTAAGGTAATGCGGTAATGAACGAGGCAAGGAGATTTCCGAACCGCGAATAAGCATGTCCGAAAGTACCGTGTGTTTGATGTCACTAACGGGGCCTTCAAGGTTGAATTAGGTGAAAATAATGAGTGTATGTGTACATGTAGACAACCGCAAGCTTACCATCTGCCATGTGCGCACGTGATTGCTGTTTCAAGTCAACGACACATAAACCACATTTGTTATATTTCAGCATACTATAGTTTGCATAACTATATCAACACCTACCAGGGCGAATTCCATGTAATGCCTGATTGGGAAGAGTGGGGTGAACACATCATTAGTGGCACATGCCTAGATTATAATCCACCAAATATCAAAAGAAAGACAGGTCGGCCAAGGATAAATAGATTTAAAAATATTATGGATGAGAACACTACAAGAAGTTCTAAGGTTTGTAGTGTGTGTAAGACCGTTGGACAGAACAGGTCAACGTGTCCTCAAATACGATCGCGCAGATTGTGATACATCAATGGTTGTTGGTTATAACATAATTTTATTTAGATATGTCATACAGTGGTTGTTGTTGTTCCATTTGGATTAGTGCTCATGTAGTAGCCTATTGTCTATGTGTGTCTTCAACGCTATTGTTTAGTGTTGTGTTCAGTGTTGTTTGTTACACTAGCTCTGTTCAGTGTAATTGAATTATTGTGTTCAGTGTTGTGTTCGGTGTGATTGAATTGTTACACTTGTTGTAGTTGTTACATTTGGTATGCTTGTGACACTTGTTATAGTTGTTACACTTGGTGCGCTTGTTACACTTGTTACTTTTGTTACGCTTGTTATAGTTACTACACTTGTTAAATATTACGCTTCTTCATAGCTTGTCTTATTAATGTTTAACTGATTACACATTGTTGTTTGCCTCAATTGTAACAGGAAAGATGTCCGGCATTGATGCTCCGCGTCCCCCCACGTAGGAGGAGGCGACGAGCAGATGAAACAGTTGTTGACTACGGCCCACCACCGACTGAAGTGCATTCAAGTATAGTTGCGCTACGTGGTAGGCACAGAGCAGCGCATCCTGATTCGGTAAAGTTTCTTTAACAGTATATTTTAATGTTTCTATACATATACCTTTGTTATGCTGATGCAACCCTACATATGAATGATTGTGGTTACACATTTCAGTGATTGAGGCTGCTGCGCACCTACTGATGTTTAGGGAATGACCTGTTAACTGTCCTAGATTTATGGATGCTTTGGTCGCCAGATAGTATCTCCCGATGCGATATTGTCGATCACCACTTACTGACAACATTCGTGGAGCGGTGGTGTTCGCAGATGAATACCTTCCACTTGGCTACCAGTGAGATGACGATTACATTACAGGATATTACGATTCTTGGTATTCAGATAGATGGCCCACCTGTGATTGGTAATGTTGCTGTCGGTGGCGGGAAACAGTGGGCTTCGTGGCCAAATTATTACGATGAGTTTCTTGGAGCGCATCCAAATCCAGACATTGTATACCATGATCCGCTCCATCCACATATCACATCGAGTTCAATGGGAGTGCTCATGGACGCATTCTGCTTACCTCCTTACGATGGCTACGATGGACATACTACTGCGATTCATATTTAGATCTATTGGAGGTACAGTTCACTATGCATGTCAGAGTATACATACTGTTTGCCATTGGATCTTTTCTTTTGCCGATACTGTGTTCGAGGTTCATCTCGCAGATTCGCCATTACTTCATGATATTGACACGTTCACGGAGCTGTCGTTGGGTTCAGCTGTGCTTGCTCATCTATACAGGAAATTACATGAAGCAACAAAACCAACGCGCACCAACATAGCTGGATGTGTTCATTTACTGCAGATATGGGCGTGGGAGCACATTTATGTGGAAAGACCTACATTACGTGTTCCATATCCTACAGATATTAACGACTTAGCATATGATTCCAATGGAATGAAGGTTATGTTCAGGAAATGCCAGCATCCAATATCAGTGCTTATAGGGATGAGTTGGATGAACTTCTAGAGTCGCACGATTTGATGTAATGTATTACTTACTCATTATTGGCTTATTGAAATAATAACTTATGTTATATGCGCAGTCATCCGGGAGCCATATGGACATCGATCCGCCACGGTCGAGATATATATGTTCTGTGACGTGAAATATGGCTAGAGTATCGATCATATGTTGGAAGATGGTAGAGTGGTACCTGCTTGATCGTGTGCTCAGACAGTTCGGCATGTCTTCTACGATTGATGTTGCCCCGATAGATCCATCGTTCGTACGAGTTGATGGCCGAGGAAAAGCTGATGTTGATTGGGTCCATTACCACAACTCTTACATTGCACGCGGGAGCGTAAGACGCGGAGTCGTTGTCATTGTGGATTCATCACGATGATCGAGAGCCCGATCAACCGATACATGAGATGATATCGTTCATGGGCTTCACTATACATGTTGAAGGCACCGACACTTCCACCTGACACATACTACCCCCGAGCGTCTGCTGAACGCTTGATGGTTAGTCTAAATGCATAGTATTACAATTTGCTTTTCTTTGTAACAACGATACACTGATATAAATTTCTATATTTGCAGCATGACCACATCTTGAATACTGAGGACATATTCCGGCATTATTTCGTCAGAGGTGATGATTCAGAATATCAGACATCTTTCGATGAATATGAGGAATTATTGGTGGCACTGAGGTGAGATATGCATATCTCAGACAGTCAATATAGGGATACTAACATTCCAGGCACTTCTCCATCGCCGTGCGCAGTTCCCATCGATGAGGCCATCCTCGCCCTGGTGGGACAAATGCATATTTACACGTACCACCCGATTCATATCAGGAAGCAATGTGGTCTCAAATGCACCCATGGCACGCAGCAGTCCCGCTGGCATATGGTCCACCGTCATTTCATATGACACCGCCATATGGAGTTTACCATGGGTATTCGTTACCTACGCAAGCTTCGGTTGATATACCTCATGTTATAGAGTTAGGATGTTCACAACACCCCGTGGAGCACATGGAAGAGGAGGAGAACCATCGACAAGATCATCTCGTGATCTACAATGACCACCATCACAATACACTCTTGGTAGCGATGCGATTCCACCACGCAGGCATCAACGACGATAGATGTATTATATTTTTTTGTATGTTTGATGGCATGTATTTGTGACAGTTTTTATGTTTTTTATGTTTACTCATTCAGCTACTTCTCATTGTGTAATCCTAGTGATATTTATTGTTTATTTATTTTGGTTAATTCACGTGCGAGGAGAGAAGATTTAATGTGAAATTACATATATTTCAAATCTAATTTAAAAACTATTTGTCATATATATATTTATTATGGTAAAGAGTCAAATGAAAATACATCTAGAATCAAAATTCAAATTACTAGTTTTAATGTGTTTTGGAAAAGTAAATATTAGCAAGTGTAAAATAACATCTTCAAATATAGGAAAAGAGGTGATAATTTTTTAAGAATGAGTAAATCCATTAAAGCTCAATTTATATATACAATATATTGAGAGTGTTTGATATTAGGAATTATATATTCAACAATCCTCAGATATGACAAAAGCCGTAATAACTTTCACTTTTGTAACTTTAAAATTTATACGTTCGTAAAAACTACGGCTACCCGGGCGAGATTCGTCAAAATCTGTCAACATGAAAGTTGTAGAATTTTTTATTACCTTTCCAACGATATCAACCACGCCAAAATCCGACAACTGATGAGGTTGATATGGCCAAAAAACGTGAGCTGTTAACTTAATTTTTTTAAAAAAAATTATTTATACGTCGCCGCTAGAGCGATGGCGACAGCCCAAGAGAATCGCCACTATGGTGACTGGCTATTTTAAATTTTTTAAAGTGATTAATTACCTAATTAAATAATTAATTAGGACTAATTTAAAAATTAAGTCAATAAAAAATTATTGAGAATCCTTTAAGCACTCACCAACCTCCGGTGAAGGCAGCATTATATTTTAATAATTATTTTAAAAAAAAATTCAAAAAATATAAAATTATTTTAATTTATTTTTTCTCAGCATAACTCTGAGTTAATTTACCTGGCCGACATCCCGGCAGCCTTGCTCTCCAGCACTCACCAACCTGTACCTACCAAGTGCTTGTCGTTAATTGACACTGCTCCTCCGGCCGCCACCGACGGCAGTCCAGTCGAGACAGCCCCTCCGCCCGTCGCTGACGGCTGCCCAGTCGTGACAGCTCCGCCGGTCACCGACGGCTGTCCTGTCGTGACCGATGCTTCTTCTCTAGTGCTTCGCAATCATACAAACGTGAAAAATGTAGAACTTAAATTTAAATTTCTATAGTTAAAAACTATTAAAAAAAGCTAAATGATTTTTTTCATGCACAATCAAATATGCCAATATAAACTGTGCATAAAGTTAACACTTATTGTAAAAATAATAATAATATCAAGATATCATGATATATTTTATGTGTGAAAAATGCTAGTTTTTATTATATATATATATAGAGAGAGAGAGAGAGAGAGAGTTTTGTATAGCATATATTATTCATTAATATAATTAAATAATTAACATTGCAATTAAAATTACAATATAAATACAATTATAATATAAAATAAAATAATTAAATTAATTTTTAATGGTTTAATTCATAGTATAATTTATTTATATAACACTAAATTTATAAATATTTACATAGTTAACACATAAAAAATTCTATTTACTCAACTAATATTTTACTCATTAACTTTCAATAATAAGATGTTAAAGTATGACGTTTGACATCACCCAGCGATTACTTGCTCGAAACAAAATTAAGATCAAGATGGATGATTTTAAATTTTCTTGTATAGGTTAAAATTTTAATATTTTTATATAGTTTAGCATTTTAGTGATTTTCCCCTTTCTTAATAAACATTTTAGCTAATATTTAAAAAAAGAAAGATTTACATACATACCACATAATTCTTATGTATATACATATTTAATACTTAAAGTTAAATTTATTTATCTAACTCTTTTCTATACTTAAAAAGGAATATTTCACTTTTAAAATGTGAGTGATGATGATATTTTTAATATGATATTAATGTAAAAATTAAAATTTAGGTGTTATAAATGCAAATATATAAGAATTATATGAGATATATATATATATATATATATATATATATATATATATATATATATATATATATATATATATATATATATATATATATATATATATATATATAATTTAAAAAAATTAAATATTTAATAATTTTGCTCACCCAAAGAAAGAAATTAGTTTCATCACTTGCATGCAAAACTTGCCATACACATGCCTCGTTGCTTTACTCTTCTCTTCAACACGACTAAAAGTTAATAATAGAGAAAATAAAATGATATTTTTTATATTATTAAATAATTAAGTATTATGAGAGTATATAAGAACTTTTAAATATTTATATATAATTGAATTAAGTGTTTCATATATAAATTTCACTTGGCTATATTATTCAATAATTTTAATTTATTTATCTTTTAAATAAAACTATATTTAAAATATATATATTTATATATATATAACAAAAATATATCAAACATTCAAATAGAATTTTTGTCCGCCTCTTCAATCAGTCATTCCCAGACAAAGAGACTCCTTCATTGAAACAAACCAACAAAACGCGCAAATTTCAATACCTACCCTCAGGTCCCCGCCCTACCGCGTCACACCCCACCACCTATATAAACTCCGGTTAATTTTTAAACTAGGTCATTTTAAAATGTTAATTACGAGAACGAATTAAAATAAGTGTATATTTCATACCGACCTACTCCAGTCAACGCTCAGCCCTACTGACGTACGTGCTTAATCACCTAATTAACATTTTAAAATGTACTAGTTTAAAAATTAACCCTATAAACCCCTCCCCCCCCTCCTCCTTCCCCACCGCTCACATCCCCCGAACCCTTAATCCAACACATCCGATCACCTCCTCACAACCCCAGCAATGGGCAGCCTCCACGCCGGCGACTTCCTTGACGCCGCCGTCGACACCAACTGCCTCCAACACCCACTCGACGCCGAAGAATTCCGCCGCTACGGCCACAAACTGGTCGACTTCATAGCCGATTACTACAAAAACTTAGGAAAAGCCAAGTATCCCGTCCGCAGCCAGGTCGAGCCCGGCTACCTCCGAAAACTTCTCCCCGAATCCGCCCCGAACCAGCCCGACTCCATCGACGACATCCTCGACGACGTGACCAGCTGTATTATCCCCGGCATAACGCACTGGATGAGTCCCAATTACTACGCATACTTCCCGTCGAGCGGAAGCACGGCGGCTTTCCTCGGCGAGATGCTGAGCTCGGGCTTCAACGTTGTGGGATTCAACTGGATGTCATCGCCGGCGGCGACGGAGCTGGAGAGTATTGTTATGGATTGGCTTGCGAAGCTTCTCTGTTTGCCGCCGGAGTTTCTGTTCTCCGGTGGCGGCGGCGGGGTGCTGCAGGGGACTACTTGTGAGGCTATTCTCTGCACGCTCGCGGCTGCAAGAGACCGCGCGCTCTCGCGTGGATGGTGGGCTATTTATTTGAGCTTTTATACATGCAAAATTTTATTTTTATGTTTTTTGGTAAAAAACGGTATTTTTTTTAAAAAATTATTAATATACATAATAGATATTTTCTTTTATATATATTAATATATAGTCAATACATAACAATAAGACGATCTGAATATGCACATAATAATTTTTATTATTTTAATTTGATTTATTATGTATTTTAAATTTTAAAATTATTTGTTATTATGAAGAAATTGTGATTGCATTTTTTAGTAAAATTATGAGTAGGGAATTTAGATTATAATTTTGAATTATTTTTTAAGGTAAAAGTATGATATTATCAATTTTTTAGTTAAAGTGCATGGATATAACATGCTCAAGTAATTAGTTTTATTTAATTTTGATTAATAATAATAATAATCAATCGTTCAAAGCTTTTGAGAAAATAGATATTTTTTTTATTTTATACAAAATTTATTTAATATATTTGAGTTAATGTTCTTCTATTTGTTAATCACCATTTTACATAAAATATATGTGTTTAAAAGAGAATTTAAGAGAGAATTGGCCATAATAAATTTCAAAATCTTTAAATATCAAAATTAAAAGCTCAATATGTTTCATTTTGATATAAAAATCTCATCAAGGCATTTAATTCATTTTGTATAAGAGATTTATATATATCTAATATCTATATCTTAATATTTATATAACTAAAATATCAATTTTAAAAATCATATCAAAATATTATTATCATTAATTTTTAAAAAAAATATATATTAAAATACATAGGAATATTAAATATTAGATATTAGATATATGAAATCATAAGAATTGTATGGTATTTATGTAAATTTTTTTTATTAAATTAAATTAGAGTAATAAAAATAGAAGCTAATATTGATTAGTTGTTGAAGTAATCTTATTTTGACGTTGGATGTACAACATATGTACCAGCTCATTTAATTCATTTTTTTTATATTTACGAAACTAACTTTTTTTTTCCCCTAAACTGCAGCGATATCTCGCAGCTGGTCGTCTACGCCTCCGACCAAACGCACTGCGCGCTTCAAAAAGCCGCCCAAATCGCCGGCATTCCATCCGCCAACTTCCGCACCATCAAAACCACCCTCGCCAACGCCTTCGCCCTCACCGCCAACTCCCTCCGCCCGGCAATCGAGTCCGACATCTCCGCCGGCCTCATCCCTCTCTACCTCTGCGCAACGGTCGGCACCACCTCTTCCACCGCCGTCGACCGCATCCCCGAACTCGGCGAACTGACTTCCCAGCACAACATCTGGCTCCACATCGACGCCGCCTACGCCGGCGGCGCCTGCATTTGCCCCGAGTTCCGCCACTTCATCGACGGCGTCGAGCTGGCCGACTCCTTCAGCTTCAACGCCCACAAATGGTTCTTCAACAACCTCGACTGCTGCTGCCTCTGGGTCAAAAACCCCACCGCGCTCATCAAATCGCTTTCCACAAATCCGGAGTACTTGAGAAACAAGGCGACGGAATCCAAGCAGGTGGTGGACTATAAGGACTGGCAGATCGCGTTGAGCAGGCGGTTCAGGTCCTTGAAGATGTGGATGGTTCTGCGGGGCTACGGAACGGCGAATCTGAGAAGTTCCTGCGAGGACATGTGAGGATGGCGAAGGTCTTCGAAGGGCTGGTGAGATTGGACCGGCGGTTCGAGGTGGTGGTGCCTCGGCTTTTCTCGACGGTCTGCTTTCGGGTTCGGGCTGCCGGAGATGGGGAGGCAGGGAACGAGCTGAACCGGCGAGTTCTGGAGAGCGTGAACGGGGAAGGGAGGATTTTTATGACGCATGCGGTGATCGGAGGGGTTTTCGTCTTGAGATTCGCCGCCGGCTGGACGTTGACGGAGGAGCGGCACGTGAGGCAGGCGTCGGTTGTTATCAAGGAGCACGTGGAGAAAGTGATGACCAAGATTAGAGTAATGGACGGTCAGTGATGAGGCACGTGTGAAGGTTGGTGGATGATAATAAGAGAGTTTATTATAAATTGAATATATTGTAATTTTTAAAAAATTTATTTGATGAATTGTTTATGGTGTAAGCTCTAAAATATATGATTATAAAATATTTGATAATACAATTGTTTCATCTAAAGAGTACGGGATTTTAATAAAAACAAATTGCAAAATAATGTTTAATTTGATGATTCCGAGAGATTTTAAATATTTTTTGGTTCAATAGTAAATATTAACTATTGAGGGTTTCCCAAAGATATCTTAATTAAGTGTACTTAGTATATATATATATATATATATGTATATATGTACATATATATATGTATATATGTACATATATATATGTATATATGTATATATATATAAGAATTTTATGTTTAATATATATTTTGATTATAAATATATTAATATTTAAATTAATCATAACAAAATAGTTTATTAAAAATTTGAAAAGATAGTAGCTTTCATCAAAAATGAATAAAAAATGATTTTCTTCAAAAGATATGTTGATCTAGAGTTTATATATATATATATATATATATATATATATATATATATATATATATATATATATATATATATATATATATATATATATATATTTGTGATTAAATTCAGCGTAAACACCAAAGATATACCGTAAGCGCACGAGAAGTCGAAGTTATCAAATATCGCTCCATGGTGTAAACTCGAACGATGGAAACAAAAATAAAGAATGAACGATGATTTATTGAAGAAGTTGACATGGGTGAAGTTGACTTTTCGCGTTGGTTGATACCTTCTTCTCTAGTTTTGAAGTTAAATCGCTAGTCATCTGATTTGATCATCCACGGGTTATTATCCTTGGAGGGATTGTTTTGGAATGAGGTTGATGATAACCTTGTCTGAGTGGAGGATGAGGCCATCCTTAATTGGAGGATTTTTGTTTTTCTTTTTGAAAGATTTCTTTCGGATTTTGAAAAACAAAGAACTTTTTAGCAGAGGTTTTGGGAGGCGTTGATGGTTTTCCAAGGGAAAGGTTTTGGAGTTGATCTTGCAAAGCGAGATGGAATTTTCAATATTGGTAGTTACCTTAGGTCGCTTGTAGAAGATCAAGTCGCTCCTCTAGGTGCCTCACTTTATCTAAGGTGACAAGCAAGAGTATAATGGTATTATTTTGTTTAATAATAGTCTAGAAAGCGTAGGCAAGCTTAGTTGGATTTACGAATCCAGCTGATGGTGGATCAAGAGATTTAGTGGAGCGGAGAGCAGATTTATAGTCTGAGCTAATGGAAGATAATTTCCAATCACTCATAAGTAAATTAGAAGAGTGACAATAGTTTGGGAGAGTGTGCTCTGGGTTTGATTGGTTTGATAGAGGTTTACTTCAGAATGAAGGCTCTGTTTTTAATAGATAAGTTCCAGTGCTACCCTGATCAATCCTTTTCACCTGCGGACTCGCCTATTCTCGATCCCTCGTCTCTTGTTGAAGGATCAGGACACAACGTCTTACCGTATTAAGAACAAAGTAATCATGAAGAAATAAATAATACCAAAGGAATCGCCCCCAGAACACAGAGAGAGGTTTAGCCCAACATGGCTCTGATACCAAAGGAGTGTTTAGGGATCGCTGGGTCAAGAACTTTTGCCAATAATAGAAGAGCAGAAACAGATATAGATTAATAACAATGAAAAACTTACAGACTTACAAGACTAAAGACAGACTGAAGACTCTTAGAAGAGGAGAAAACTTCAACTTGAGGAGTTGTGTGTTTTCAACTCATACAAACACAGCTATAAATAGCAAACAATCTGGCCTCTGGTTTTCCAAAACCGTTGGCCAGCCCATGGTTTTAGCCCATGGTATACATAAAGTTGGCAGACCTCGTGCCAATAGTACAGTAATTAAACAAAAGATGTCACGGTACACAATGCAATTCCCCTTTAGAAAAGTTCGCCGGAGCCATGTGCTGATGATGCGGAAAAGAGTGAGATGGGCCCACTATGCTCTGTCAAATCTGATCTTTGTGTGATTTATTGGTAAGGCTGGAAAGTAGTTGAATTATGTCGACCAACCTTTCTTCATTGTTGCGAACACGTGGGTAGAGGTGTTTCCACATATTGACCTTTCCTCCCGATCGTCTTCTACTGAACTTTGTCTTGTTCTCGTATATTCGTAGTAGGATTTGTATTTCCTTGAGAACGGTATTAGTTTGTTCGACTTCGATTTGGTGGGAAACCCTTTCAAGTTGGTCGAATGCGTCCAATGTGATGGGATGATTAAAGGTTTCACATAATAATTCCCTATGTTTATCATTCTTCTGATATGGAACATTTTTAGATGATGAGGCTTTCCAGCGAGTTCCGGGCCATCTTTGATTTCCACATATCTTTCATAGGCTTCTTGCAATGTCTCCGGGTTGATGTCGAAGTCATCATTGCGAATTCCTTCATTTGCTGATTTTTTGACCCATATTGATTTTGTGCTTGGTCAAGTTCCCATGGGTCCCTTTCCGTTTCGTCGTTGATCCATTCCTGAGTGCCTTCTTTTCCTGCACAGAGAACAAATGTTAATCTAGAAAGATTATCTGCCAAGATGTTATTTTTCCCATCAATGTGCTCGAAATTAATGGTAATTCCCAAGCCACTGATATAATCTGTGAAAGCCAACCATCTAACCCTGGAAGGTTTATTTTGGGCGGTTTTGTTATAGAATGAGATTATGGCTTGGCAGTCAATCCTGAGAGTATTTTCCTTTTTATCTAGATAATGAATTTTTAGTGCACTAAGGGTTTCCATGCATGCGTGAATCTCAGCATCTATAGTTGATTTTACTGCCAGGAATTTGCCACTTGCGTATGCGCAGATTCTCTCTGAATTTCTAGGGTCACCTTTCTTTCCCTTCCATTTGCATACTCCTCCCCACCCTTCCATACATCCATCTGTTTCAAGGACTATGTAAGCGCTTTCTGGTGGGATTTCCAGGTCTGGTAATTCCTGGACTATAGCTTTTATTTTTCGAATTAATTCCCAGTCATGACTTTTGATTCGTTTATCACCATGAGGAGATGTCTTTTCATATAATGGATCTAAAAGAGTGCCAAGGTTGGGGATCGGTAGTTCAGATTCCGAACCTAACATAATCCTTGCTTTTCCTTTAATTTTTCTTCTGGGAAGTTTGCAATTCTTTTTATGATGTGGGGCTGTAGTTTAATTCTTCTGTTTTCGATGACTGCTCCCAAGAAGTCTATTTGTGTTGCTGCAATCTTCATTTTGGTGGGTGAGAGTACTAGACCTTCTTTTTCAACGATTCTCAAGAATTCTTCTAAGTGGTCTTTATGCTCCTGCTTAGAATTGCTAAAGATTAATATATCATCAATATACACAATGATACCAAAGGAGTGTTTAGGGATCATTGGCTTGGGGTCACGAAGAACTTTTGCCAATAATAGAAGAGCGTAAAAGATATAATAACAATGAAAACTTACACTACAAGATCAAGAAGATGAAGACTCTTAGAAGAGGAGAAAACTTCAACTTAAGGAGTTGTGTGTTTTCAACTCATACAAACACAGCTATAAATAGCAAACGATCTGGCTTCTGGTTTTCCAAAACCGTTGGCCAGCCCATGGTTTTAGCCCATGGTTTACATAAAGTTGGTAGACCTCGTGCCAATAATACAGTAATTAAACAAAAGATGCTGCTGGTACAATAATGCAATGCCCCTTTAGAAAAAGTTCTGTCGGAGCCATGTGCTGATGATGCGGAAAAGAGTGAGAGGGGCCCACTATGCTCTATCAAATCTGATCTTTGTGTGATTTATTGGTAAGGCTGAAAAGTAGTTGAATTATGTCGGCCAACCTTTCTTCATTGTTACGATCACGTGGGTAGAGGTCTTTCCACATATTATCCTTTCCTCCCGATCGTCTTCTACTGAACTTTGTCTTGTTCTCGTATATTCGTAGTAGAATTTGTATTTCCTTGAGAACGATATTAGTTTGTTCGACTTCGATTTGGTGGGCAGCCCTTTCAAGTTGGTCGAATGCGTCCAATGTGATGGGATGATTAAAGGTTTCACATAATAATTCCCTATGTTTATCATTCTTCTGATATGGAACATTTTTAGATGATGAGGCTTTCCAAGCGACTTCCGGGCCATCTTTGATTTCCACATATCTTTCGTAGGCTTCTTGTAATGTCTCCGGGTTGATGTCGAAGTCATCATTGCGAATTCCTTCATTTGCTGATTTTTCGACCCATATTGATTTTGTGCTTAGTCGAGTTCCCATGGGTCCCTTTCCGTTTCGTTGTTGATCCATTCCTGAGTGCCTTCTTTTCCGCAGAGAACAAATTTTAATCAAGATGTTGTTTTTCCCATCAATGTGCTCAAATTAATGGTAATTCCTGCCACTGATATAATCTGTGAAAGCCAACCATCTAACCCTGGATGGTTTATTTTGGGCGGTTTTGTTATAGAATGAGATTATGGCTTGGCAGTCAGTCTTGAGAGTGATTTCCTTTTTATCTAGATAATGAATTTTTAGTGCACTAAGGGTTTCCATGCATGCGTGAATCTCAGCATCTATAGTTGATTTTATCACGGAATTTGCCACTCTATGAGATTCTCTCAATTTCTAGGGTCACCTTTCTTTCCCTTCCATTTGCATACTCCTCCCCACCCTTCATGCATCCATCTGCTTTCAAGGACTATGTAAGCGCTTTACGTGGGATTTCAGTCCGTAATTCTGGACTATAGCTTTTATTTTTCGAATTAATTCCTAGTCATGACTTTTGATTCATTTATCACCTTGAGGAGATGTCTTTTCATATAATGGACCTAAAAGAGTGCCAAGGTTGGGGATGTATGACCTGGCGTAGTTCAGGATTCCGAGCCACGAACGTAATCCTTGCTTTTCCTTTAATTTTTCTTCTGGGAAGTTTGCAATTCTTTTTATGATGTGGGGCTGTAGTTTAATTCTTCTGTTTCCGATGACTGCTCCCAAGAAGTCTATTTGTGTTGCTACAATCTTCATTTTGGTGGGTGAGAGTACTAGACCTTCTTTTTCAACGATTCTCAAGAATTCTTCTAAGTGGTCCTTATGCTCCTGCTCAGAATTGCTAAAGATTAATATATCATCAATATACACAATTAGAAAATTTGAACAATGTTCGAAGCATTTGTCTATTTTTCTCTGGAATATGGCGATTCCGAATGGCATCACAAGCCATTCGTATAATCCTATTGGGCTGATAAAAGCGGTCCATTCTATTGAGCTTGGATGCATTGCCACCTAGTGGAGGCCGCTTTTTAAATCAAATTTTGAATAAATTTTACTATTTCTGATTTTCTTTAATAGGGTATTAATCCCTGGTAGAGAATACTGATCTTTATATGTATCATTGAGCATCCGTAGTTAAAGACCATCCTCTCTTTCCTTTTATTTCTTTACCTATCGTCAATTGTCGGTGAGTTGACTATCATTGCCATTATATGTGTCTGCGGTAGTCTGATCACCTTTAGAGCTAAGAGACTCTCAATGTGTTTTCTGAATTGCTCTTGCATCAATGGTGTCACGTGCTTGAGTGGTTTATCCTGTATCGTCACGTCAGGATTGATAATCTCTATTTTACATAATATACCGATTTTTGACCAATGCTTCGATCTCTTCCAATGTATCCGCTTGCCTTTAACTTCGCAGAATTCCTAAATCTTTTACTAACGGATTTTGGTCTATGGATTGATGGACCCATTCTAGTTGTAATGTGATGTAAAAGTCATAGTCCATCTCGAAGTTATGATCTCGCTTGGTTACTTCTAATCTAGAGGTTATTACAAGTGTTATTTCTTTATAGAAAGTAACAATATTACCTTCTATTCTGACGCCTCCATTTAGGCTTCTTAAGAAGTTGCATCCCAATAACATCTGGATCCCATCCTTGGTATCCATTTCCATGCAATAAACTAATGGAATTCTAAATTTATGTTCTTAAATAGTCATCGTACCATTCTTTATTTTTGTTTCTGCTATCGTTACTGAGTTTACACCATGGAACGATATTTGATAACCTTTTCTTGCCGCTCGGTATATCCTTTGGTGTTTACAGCAGGATGTTGCTCTGTCAACGCATTGCTTGTATGCGAATTGTTGTACGTACATTGAAGAAAATAATGAGACGATTTATAACCTTTAGGTGATTTCTCGCTTGCCTTGACTTTCATTTAGATTCTCGACTCACAATCTCGCCTTCTTCAATAATTCTTTTTCCTTTATCTCTTAGTAGGAGCTCATCACATTCTTTTTCCAGCTGGGGCTTTAAAAGGTCTTGTATATGTTGCTTTAGGTGCTTGTTCTCCTCAGTTAGGTGATCTGAGTACTTCACTAGTTCGTGGATTAATGCGTCTTTCGATTGATAGGTTTGCAGGGTAAGTTCCTTTTGGACTTCAATTTTCAAATAGAACTTAGCACACATTGGGCATGCCGAGATTTTACATATAACGCAGTGGATCCTCATATTAATGTTGGTTATGATGGCGCAGTATGTACATTTTACGTGAGATCCTTGTATCAGCTTATTGCATTCTCAGTTGTGAGCGCAGTTTTCTTGTAGACTAGTTAGTTTGACTGCGTACCACCATCCCAGATCTTCCGTGGTCATCAGGAAACCGTATTCGTCAGGTGGCAGGTCTTCAAGGGTTTGCCTTATGTGGCTCAGAGTATTTGCTCCTTCACCTTCCGAAATACTACAAATTGCATCAGAGGGATCCTCGTTTAGATCTACAGAGAGGACATCATAATCCTCTGGTAGGTCTAAATCTTTAAGTATGGCTACCCTGGCCATATTCCCGCTTGTTTTGCATTCGAAATGTTCCCTTCATCGCAGATATAACATCTGCGATTTCATCGAGGTTTTGTTCTTGTTTTGAGCACCCTAATGTGAGTGTCATGGGGCTTACCTTTGTAGTTCTTTGATTTTACGAGTCCCAGATTTCCTAGTATTGTTGTAATAACCAGGAATTGGTATTTTTCGGCATATTGATAGGTCTTTGATGCCTCTCTGGATTGCCGCTTTTGCAGTGCCAAGTATGATATGAATCTTATCCTTGGCAACACACCAACCGTGCATCCTGAATACTTGGCTTTGAAGGCTGCTTCAATTTCGTCGCCAAGAATCGCTGGCATTTTTCAAAAAAATTTGTCCGAAAGCTCGGAGTTAATATACATCCTTCCGGACCTTGCTGCTAATGTTTTATAGTCGTTCATGTAATTGAACATATTCTTGATTTCGTCGCACTCAATCTTTCCGTGTCCCGATAGTTTTGTTCTTCAAGAGAGCCTTGGTATGGATCTTCGTAAGAAGAATGATCCTTTATTTGATAGGACATTTTGCGGTCATCCGCTATGTTGACTAATCTTTCATACTCTTCTTCTGCCATGCCATTGGATCCAGATCTTCTTTTCGTCTTCTCCGAGTAAGTTTTCTATGAAGAGTACTTTGGATTTGTTGTCGGTGAATTGTTTATCATTGAGCAGATTGGGAGTAATTGATTCCCACCTTGAGATCATCATTATTAATAAGAAATCTTACGGTAATACAGTAAGACTCCTTGATTGGTAAATGCTGAAGGTAGGTTCCACATATTTCGACCGTGGATTTCTTGAAGTCTGTACTCCGTGGTCTGTAATTTTGGTAATAGGTTGGGGGTGGAGTATAGCCGTGTTATGTGGAGGAGGTTGCCAGTGGGTACATTACTGGTCCCATAACCGGTTCATTTGGTGGGAGGTAGGAAGATGAGACAGATGCGTAGAGGTGATCGGCTTTTACCATACGTTTGAGTTTTGGGTAATCAAGTTCAGCGAGTTGGTCATTTAAGGTAAAGCATGAGTCATTGGTAGGTGGAGCTGAAGTTGAAGGCGAGTCGGGTTCCGGGAAGGTACAAGGAATTTAGGTGGAGTTTTTGGGATATGTCATTTCAGTGGACTGTTGTGTTTCCCCACCATCTTCCGCAGAAGCTAGAAGAGCTTCATGTAGGCAGTTATTTAAGTAAAGGAAGAGTGAGAAGTCAGAATCCTCATCGTCATCTTCTGTGTCAGAGGTATCTCATATGGGTTCATCAGAATAAGCCATGAGGGCAAATTCATCATTATCATCATGAGGACTGGATGGCGTGTCCGTGATGGTGTGAGGTATGAGGGTATAAGAGGAAAAAGAGAGTCGGATAGAGCCATCAATTCGTTGATGAGTTTGTAATGATTGTTGTATCTGAAGTAGTGGTGCCGTAGATGGTTTTAGGTTCCATGATTGTCCTTGCAATTCTGTTATGGAATGACGTCATCGGTAAAAGCGAGATATGCCACTGATGCTAGTAATTGGCAGCGCCGAGAGTTATGTAGCGAAAATGACTGTGTTGGTTGTCGCTAGGGCTTTGGTGATCAGGAGGTTGGATTCACCTCCTTGCCAGTCTTCATACCCGTGCGTTAAGATTACCAGTTCTATATGATTTAAGAAGTGGTACGCGAGAGATGAGATGCGGAGCAATGTATATCAATTGCGTCCCATTTGACAG
The DNA here is from genome assembly GCA_021442155.1 of Cymbidium sinense. Classification (NCBI taxonomy): domain Eukaryota; kingdom Viridiplantae; phylum Streptophyta; class Magnoliopsida; order Asparagales; family Orchidaceae; genus Cymbidium; species Cymbidium sinense. Next base: position 52,131,839 of record CM038229.1, read on the forward strand.
GTCTATCTCCATGGTACCAATGATAGATACGTCTGAACGCCATCTGGTGTCCCTGAGGACTATCAGTGTTGTGGTTCCGACGTCTCGGCAATGTAGTGCATGTACTCGGACCATTATCAATCCTAGGTGGATATGTTGCATTCCCTCATGGATTAATCTCTGATAGGATTGCTGCCTGATAAAGGGCATATTTATCTGGACATTATTGACAGCAAGAATTCTTTCTTCAGAATAATGTTGATATACACGATGCCGGTGGCCCATCCATCCATCTTCAAATAAAGTTTCGGCAGGTACCAGGTTTTCCAGCCGCTATTGAGAGAACTGAAGTTCGTCATCTGGGTGAAGTTGACTTTCTAGCGTTGGTTGATACCTTCTTTGTCTAGGTAACCGTCGCTGAAGTTCGTACGCTAGTCTGGATCGCATTCTGTACCCTCTGATTTGATCATCCACAGGGTTATTATCTGAAGTGGAGGGATTAGGGTTTCGGAATGAGGTTGATGATAACCTTGTCTGAGTGGAGGATGAGGCCATCCTTAATTGGAGGATTTTTGTTTTTCTTTTTGAAAGATTTCTTTCGGATTTTGAAAATCAAAGAACTTTTTAGCAGAGGTTTTGGGAGGCGTTGATGGTTTTCCAAGGGAAAGGTTTTGGAGTTGATCTTGCAAAGCAGAGATGGAATTTTCAATATTGGTAGTTACCTTAGGTGCTGCTTGTAGAAGATCAAGTCGTTCCTCTAGGTGCCTCACTTTATCTAAGGTGACAAGCAAGAGCTGTATAATGGTATTATTTTGTTTAATAATAGTGCTAAAGGCTGTAGCACTGTTAGGGCAAGCTTCTGTTGGATTTAAGAATCCAGCTGATGGTGGATCAAGAGATTCAGTGGAGCGGAGAGTAGATTTATAGTCTGAGCTAATGGAAGATAATTTCCAATCACTCATAAGTAAATTAGAAGAGTGACAATAGTTTGGGAGAGTGTGCTCTGGGTTTGATTGGTTTGATAGAGGTTTACTTCAGAATGAAGGCTCTATTTTTAATAGATAAGTTCCAGTGCTACCCTGATCAATCCTTTTCGCCTGCGGACTGCGCCTACTATTCTCGGCGATCTCAAGAGTCCCCCGGGTTACTGGCTGAAGGATCAGGACACAGCGTCTTACCGTATTAAGAACAAAGTAATCATCAAGAAATAAATAATACCAAAGGAATGCCAGGAACAGAGGTTTAGCCAACATGGCTCGATACCAAAAGGTGTTTAGGGATCGTTGGCTAGGGTCACAAGAACTTTGCCAATAATAGAAGAACAGAAACATATATTAATAACAATGAAAAACTTGACTTACAAGGCGAACCTGAAGACTCTTAGAAGAGGAGAAAACTTCAACTTGAGGAGTTGTGTGTTTTCAACTCATACAAACACAGCTATAAATAGCAAACGATCTGGCCTCTGGTTTTCCAAAACCGTTGGCCAGCCCATGGTTTTAGCCCATGGTATACATAAAGTTGGCAGACCTCATGCCAATAGTACAGTAATTAAACAAAAGATGCTGCTGGTACAATAATGCAATGCCCCTTTAGAAAAAGTTCTGTCGGAGCCATGTGTTGATGATGCGGAAAAAAGAGTGGGGAATATACTCACGTCGATCTTTGTGTGATTTATTGGTAAGGCTGGAAAGTAGTTGAATTATGTCGGCCAACCTTTCTTCATTGTTGCGAACACGTGGGTAGAGGTCTTTCCACATATTGTCCTTTCCTTTCGATCATCTTCTACTGAACTTTGTCTTGTTCTCGTATATTCGTAGTAGGATTTGTATTTCCTTGAGAACGGTATTAGTTTGTTCGACTTCGATTTGGTGGGCAGCCCTTTCAAGTTGGTCGAATGCGTCCAATGTGATGGGATGATTAAAGGTTTCACATAATAATTCCCTATGTTTATCATTCTTCTGATATGGAACATTTTTAGATGATGAGGCTTTCCAAGCGAGTTCCGGGCCATCTTTGATTTCCACATATCTTTCGTAGGCTTCTTGTAATGTCTCCGGGTTGATGTCGAAGTCATCATTGCGAATTCCTTCATTTGCTGATTTTTTGACCCATATTGATTTTGTGCTTGGTCGAGTTCCCATGGGTCCCTTTCCATTTCATCGTTGATCCATTCCTGAGTGCCTTCTTTTCCTGCACAGAAAACAAATGTTAATCTAGAAAGATTATCTGCCAAGATGTTGTTTTTCCCATCAATGTGCTCGAAATTAATGGTAATTCCCAGACCGATATAATCAGAAAGCCAACCATCTAACCTAGATGGTTTATTTTGGCGGTTTTGTTATAGAATGAGATTATGGCTTGGCGTCGGTCTTGAGTGATTTCCTTTTACCTAGATAATGAATTTTAGTGCACTAGGGTTTCCATGCATGCGTGAATCTCGGCATTATAGTTGATTTCTTTATTTTGCCACTTAGTATCAGATTCTCTCTGAATTTCTAGGGTCACCTTTCTTTCCCTTCCATTTGCATACTCCTCCCCACCCTTCCATGCATCCATCTGTTTCAAGGACTATGTAAGAGCTTTCTGGTGGGATTTCTAGGTCTGGTAATTCCTGGACTATAGCTTTTATTTTTCAAATTAATTCTCAGTCATGACTTTTGATTTGTTTATCACCATGAGGAGATGTCTTTTCATATAATGGACCTAAAAGAGTGCCAAGGTTGGGGATGTATGACTAGTTTCGAGGATTAGAACCACGAAACGTAATCCTTTTCCTTTAATTTTTCTTCAGGAAGTTTGCAATTCTTTTTTATGATGTGGTAAGTTTAATTCTTACATTTTGATGGCTCCCAAGAAGTCTATTTGTTCTTTGCAATCTTCATTTTGGTGGGTGAGAGTACTAGACCTTCTTTTTCAATGATTCTCAAGAATTCTTCTAAGTGGTACTTATGCTCCTGCTCAGAATTGCTAAAAATTAATATATCATCAATATACACAATTAGAAAATTTGAACAATGTTCGAAGCATTTGTCCATTTTTCTCTGGAATATGGCAGGCGCATTCTTGAGGCCGAATGGCATCACAAGCCATTAATTATAATCTTTGTTGGGCGGCGGTCCATTCTATTGAGCTTGGATGCATTGCCACCTGGTGGAAGCCGCTTTTTAAATCAAATTTTGAATAAATTTTGCTATTTTTGATTTTCTTTAATAGGGTATTAATCCTTGGTAGAGAATACTGATCTTTATATGTATTATCATTGAGCGATCTGTAGTTAAAGTCCATCCTCTCTTTTCCTTTTATTTCTTTACCTATCATCGGGTCAATTGTCGTGCCGGAGTTGACTATCATTGCCATTGTGCGATGCCGGCTTGTGCTGGGTTTGATCACCTTTAGAGCTAAGATACTCTCAATGTGCTTTCTGAATTGCTCTTGCATCAATGGTGTCACATGCTTGAGTGGTTTATCATGTATGGTCACGTCAGGATTGATAATCTCTATTTTACATAATACCTGATTTTTTGACCAATGCTTCAGCGGATCTTCTCCAATGTATCCGTTTGCCTTTAACTTTTGCAGAATTCCTCTGAATCTTTTTACGAACGGATTTTGGTCTATGGATTGATGGACCCATTCTGGTTGTAATGTGATGTAAAAGTCATAGTCCATCTCGAGTTCGGTGATCTGCTTGGTTGCGACTTCTAATTCTGTAGAGGTTATTACAGGTGTTATTTCTTTATAGAAAGTAACAATATTACCTTCTATTCTGACGCCTCCATTAAGGCTTCTTAAGAAGTTACATCCCAATAACATATGGATCCCATCCTTGGTATCCATTTCCATGCAATAGACTAATGGAATTCTGAATTTATGTTCTCCAATAGTCATCGTGCCATTCTTTTTTGTTTTATTTATCGTTCGAAGTTTACACCATGGAACGATATTTGATAACTCAGCTTCTCTCGTGCCGCTTCTGGTATATCTTTGGTGTTTACGCAGCAGGATGTTGCTCCGGTGTCAACGATTGCTTGTTTGCGGAATTGTTGTACGTCTGGTACATTGAAGAAAATAATGAGATTATAGAGACGATTTATAACCTTTTTAGGTGATTTTACTTGCTCCTTGACTTCATTTAGATTACTCGAGCATTAATCATCTTCTTCTTTAACAATTCATTTTCCTTTATCTCTTAGTAGGAACTCATCACATTCTTTTTCCAGCTGAGGCTTTAAAAGATCTTGTACATGTTGATTTAAGCGCTTATTTTCCTCAGTTAGGTGATCTGAGTATTTTACTAGCTCGTGGATTAAGGCGTCTTTCGATTGATAGGTTTGTAGCGTAAGTTCCTTTTGGATTTCAATTTCCAAATAGAACTTAGCACACATCGGGCATGCCGAGATTTTACATATAACGCAGTGGATCCACATATTAATGTTGGTGATGATGGCGCAGTATGTGCATTTTGCATGAGGCCCTTGTATCGGTTTGTTATATTCCCAAATGTGAGTGCAGTTTTCCTGTAAGCTAGTTAGTTTAACTGCGTACCTCCATCCTAGATCTTTCGTGGTCATCATCATAAAACCGTATTCGTCAGGTGGCAGGTCTTCAAGGACTTGCCTTATGTGGCTCAGAGTATTTGCTCCTTCACCTTCCGAAATGCTACAAATTACATCAGAGGGATCCTCGTTTAGATCTAGAGAGAGGACATCATAATCCTCTGGTAGGTCTAAATCTTTAATGTATTGCCACCGGCCCGCCATATTCCCCGCTTGTTTTTGTATCGCTAAATGTCTTCATCTGATATAACATCTAAGATTTCATCGAGCGGGTTTTGTTCTTGTTTTTGATCACCCTAATGTGTGTGTCATGGGGCTTACCTTTGTAGTTCTTTGATTTTTTGAGTCCGTATTTCCTAGTATTGTTGTAATAACCAGGAATTGGTATTTTTCGGCATATTGATAGGTCTTTGATGCCTCTCTGGATTGCCGCCTTTTTGCACAACTGCTAAGTATTGATATGTGAATCTTATCCTTGGCAACACGCCAACCGTGCATCATGAATACTTGGCTTTGAAGGCTGCTTCAATTTCGTCGCCAAGAATTGCTGGCATTTTTCAGAAAAATTTGTCCGAAAGCTCGGAGTTAATATACATCCTTCAGGACCTTGCTGCTAATGTTTTATAGTCGTTCATATAATTGAATTTATTATTGATTTGGTCGTAGCCCAATCTTTCCAGGTCCTGATAGGCTCTATTTTGTTCTTCAGTAGAGCCTTGGTATGGATCTTCCAGAAGAATGATACGCCTTATTTGAGATAGGACATTTTGCGGGTCATCCGCTATGTTGACTAATCTTTCATACTCTTCTTCGCATGCCATCCGCCATTGGATCCAGATCTTCTTTTCGTCTTCTCCGAGTAACTTTTCTATGAAGAGTACTTTGGACTTGTTGTCGACGAATTATTTATCATTGAGCGACGGGAGTAATTGATTCCCACCTTGAGATCACGCTATCATATAATGAGAAATCTTCCGTAATACCAAAGATTCCTTGATTGGTAAATGCTGAAGGTAGGTTCCACATATTTCGACCGATGTTTCTTGAAGTCGCATTCGTAATTGTAATTTTGGTAATAGGTAGTAGTGGCAGCCGTATGTGGAGGAGGTACATGGTCCCATAACCGTTCATTTGGTGGAAGGTAGGAAGATGAGATGCGTGATCGGCTTTGTCGACCATATGCTTGAGTTTTGGGTAATCAAGTTCAGCAAGTTGGTCATTTAAGGTAAAACATGAGTCATTGGTAGGTGGAGCTGAAGTTGAAGGCGAGTCGGGTTCCGGGAAGGTACAAGGCATTTCGATGGAGTTTTTGGGATATGTCATTTCGACCTGTGTTTCCCCACCATCTTCAGGCGGAAGAGCTTCATGTAGTGGCTATTTAAGTAAAGAGTGAGAAGTCGAATCTCATCATCATCTTCTATGTCGAGGTATCTCATATGGGTTCATCGAATAAGCCATGAGGGCAAATTCATCATTATCATCGAGGACCGATGGCGGTCCGTGATGGTGTGAGGGTATGAGGGGTATAAGAGGAAAAAGAGAGTCGGATAGAGCCATCAATTCGTTGATGAGTTTGTAATGATTGTTGTATCTGAAGTAGTGGTGCCGTAGATGGTTTTAGGTTCCATGATTGTCCTTGCAATTCTGTTATGGAATGACGTCGTCCTGGTAAAGCAGATATGCCATGTGATGTTAGGTAATTGGCAACGCCAGAGACGTTGTAGCGAAAACCAGTATGACTAGTGTTGGTTAGTCTGGCTACTAGGGCTTTGGTGATCAGGAGGTTGGATTCACCTCCTTGCCAGTCTTCATACCCGTGCGTTAAGATTACCAGTTCTATATGATTTAAGAAGTCGTGCACAGAGATCATGAGATCTGGAGCAATGTATACCAATTGCGTCCCATTTGACAGGTCTATCTCCATGGTACCAATGATAGATACGTCTGAACGCCATCTGGTGTCCCTGAGGACTATCAGTGCTGTGGTTCCGGCGTCTCGGCGATGTAGTGCATGTACTCGGACCATTATCAATCCTAGGTGGATATGTTGCATTCCCTCTTGGATTAATCTCTGATAGGATTGTTGCCTGATAAAGGGCATATTTATCTGGACATTATTGACAGCAAGAATTCTTTCTTCGGAATAATGTTGATATACACGATGTCGGTGGCCCGTCCATCCATCTTCATATAAAGTTTTGACAGGTACCAGGTTTGCCCGCCGCTGTTGAGAGAACTGAAGTTCGGCATCTGGGTGAAGTTGACTTTCTAGCGTTGGTTGATACCTTCTTTGTCTAGGTAACCGTCGCTGAAGTTCATACGCTAGTCTGGATCGCATTCTGTACCCTCTGATTTGATCATCCACAGGGTTATTATCTGAAGTGGAGGGATTAAGGTTTCAGAATGAGGTTGATGATAACCTTGTCTGAGTGGAGGATGAGGCCATCCTTAATTGGAGGATTTTTGTTTTTCTTTTTGAAAGATTTCTTTCGGATTTTGAAAAACAAAGAACTTTTTAGTAGAGGTTTTGGGAGGCGTTGATGGTTTTCCAAGGGAAAGGTTCTGGAGTTGATCTTGCAAAGCAGAGATGGAATTTTCAATATTGGTAGTTACCTTAGGTAGGAGATCAAGTAGTTCCTCTAGGTGCCTCACTTTATCTAAGGTGACAAGCAAGAGCTATATAATGGTATTATTTTGTTTAATAATAGTGCTAAAGGCTGTAGCACTGTTAGGGCAAGCTTCTGTTGGATTTACGAATCCAGCTGATGGTGGATCAAGAGATTCAGTGGAGCGGAGAGAAGATTTATAGTCTGAGCTAATGGAAGATAATTTCCAATCACTCATAAGTAAATTAGAAGAGTGACAATAGTTTGGGAGAGTGTGCTCTGGGTTTGATTGGTTTGATAGAGGTTTACATCAGAATGAAGGCTCTGTTTTTAATAGATAAGTTCGCTACTGATCAATCCTTTTCGGATCAGCCTTCTATTCTGATCTCAAGAGTCCCGGATCGGGTCAAGGATCGACACCTCGTATTAAGAACAAAGTAATCATCAAGAAATAAATAATACCAAAGGAATCGCCCCCAGAACACAGAGAGGTTTAGCCCAACATGGCTCTGATACCAAAGGAGTGTGTAGGGATCATTGGCTTGGGGTCACGAAGAACTTTTGCCAATAATAGAAGAACAGAAACATATATAGATTAATAACAATGAAAAACTTACAGACTTACAAGACTGAAGACAGACTGAAGACTCTTAGAAGAGGAGAAAACTTCAACTTGAGGAGTTGTGTGTTTTCAACTCATACAAACACAGCTATAAATAGCAAACGATCTGGCTTCTGGTTTTCCAAAATCGTTGGCTAGCCCATGGTTTTAGCCCATTGTATACATAAAGTTGGCAGACCTCGTGCCAATAGTACAGTAATTAAACAAAAGATGCTGCAGGTACAATAATGCAATGCCCCTATAGAAAAAGTTTTGTCGGAGCCATGTGCTGATGATGCGGAAAAGAGTGAGATGGGCCCACTATGCTCTGTCAAATCTGATCTTTGTATGATTTATTGGTAATGGAAAGTAGTTGAATTATGTACAACCTTTCTTCATTGTAACACGGGTAGAGGTCTTTCCACATATTGTCCTTTCCTCCCGATCATCTTCTACTGAACTTTGTCTTGTTCTCATATATTCGTAGTAGGATTTGTATTTCCTTGAGAACGATATTAGTTTGTTCGACTTCGATTTGGTGGGCAGCCCTTTCAAGTTGGTCGAATGCGTCCTATGTGATGGGATGATTAAAGGTTTCACATAATAATTTCCTATGTTTATCATTCTTCTGATATGGAACATTTTTAGATGATGAGGCTTTCCAAGCGAGTTCCGGGCTATCTTTGATTTTCACATATCTTTCAGAGGCTTCTTGTAATGTCTGTCGGTGGTCATCATTACGAATTCCTTCATTTGCTGATTTTTCGACCCATATTGATTTTGTGCTTGGTCGAGTTCCCATGGGTCTCTTTCCGTTTCGTCGTTGATCCATTCCTGAGTGCCTTGTTTTCTTGCACAGAGAATAAATGTTAATCTAGAAAGATTATCTGCCAAGATGTTTTTTCCCTCAATGTGCTCGAATTTAATGGTAATTCCCGCCACCCGATATAATCAGGAAAGCCAACCATCTAACCCCGATGGTTTATTTTGGTCGATTTTGTTATAGAATGAGATTATGCATCCCTTGAGAGTGATTTTCTTTTTATCTAGATAATGAATTTTAGTGCACTAAGGGTTTCCATGCATGCGAATCTCGATCTATAGTTGATTTTAATGAGATTTGCCATGTATGCATTCTCTCCAATTTCTAGGGTCACCTTTCTTTCCCTTCCATTTGCATACTCCTCCCCACCCTTCCATGCATCCATCTATTTCAAGGACTATGTAAGTAGCTTCGGTGGATTTCGTCTGTAATTCTGGACTATAGCTTTTATTTTTCAAATTAATTTCCAGTCATGACTTTTGATTCGTTTATCACCATGAGGAGATGTCTTTTCATATAATGGTCCTAAAAGAGTGCCGCGGTTGGGGATGTATGACTGTAGTTGATTCCAGCCACCTAACGTAATCCTTGCTTTTCCTTTAATTTTTCTTTCCGGGAAGTTTGCAATTCTTTTATGATGTAGTTTAATTCTTCTGTTTCCGATGATTGCTCCCAAGAAGTCTATTTGTGTTGCTGTAATCTTCATTTTGGTGGGTGAGAGTACTAGACCTTCTTTTTCAACGATTCTCAAGAATTCTTCTAAGTGGTCCTTATGCTCCTGCTCATAATTGCTAAAGATTAATATATCATCAATATACACAATTAAAAAATTTGAACAATGTTCGAAGCATTTGTCCATTTTCCTGAATATGGCACGATTAGGTCAATGGCATCACAAGCCATTCAGATAATCTGCGAAAAGTGGTCCATTCTATTGAGCTTGGATGCATTGCCACCTGGTGGAAGCCACTTTTTAAATCAAATTTTGAATAAATTTTGCTATTTCTGATTTTCTTTAATAGGGTATTAATCCCTGGTAGAGAATACTGATCTTTATATGTATTGTCATTGAGCGATATGTAGTTAAAGATCATCCTCTCTTTTCCTTTTATTTCTTTACCTATCATCGGGTCAATTGTCATGCCGGAGTTGACTATCATTGCCATACAGCGATGCGCCAGGTTTGATCACCTTTAGAGACTCTCAATGTGTTTTCTGAATTGCTCTTGCATCAATGGTGTCACGTGCTTGAGTGGTTTATCCTGTATGGTCACGTCAGGATTGATAATCTCTATTTTACATAATACCTGATTTTTCAACCAATGCTTCAGCGGATCTTCTCCAATGTATCCGTTTGCCTTTAACTTCTGCAGAATTCCTCTGAATCTTTTTACGAACGGATTTTGGTCTATGGATTGATGGACCCATTCTGGTTGTAATGTGATGTAAAAGTCATAGTCCATCTCGGTGATCTTTGGTTGCGCTTTAATTTCGTAGAGGTTATTATGTGTTATTTCTTTATAGAAAGTAACAATATTACCTTCTACACCTCCATTTAGGCTTCTTAAGACATCAATATATCCCGGATCCCATCCGGTATCCATTTCCATGCAATGTAATTCAATGGAATTAATTTATGTTCTCCAATAGTCATCTTACCATTCTTTATTTTTGTTTCTGCTATAGTTACATGAACCATGGAATGATATTTGATAGCTCGCCTTCTCGCGCCGTATATCTTTGGTGTTTACGCCTATGTCAATTGCTTGTATGCGAAACAATGCTTGGTACAAAGAAAATAATGAGATTATAGAGACGATTTATAACCTTTCTTGGTGATTTTTCTGCTTGCTCCTTGACTGCTTCATTTAGGATTCTAAGCATTGTCAATTTCTCTTCTTCTTCAACAATTGCTTTTCCTTTATCTCTTAGTAGATCACATTCTATTTCCAGCTGAGGCTTTAAAAGATCTTGTACATGTTGCCTTAAGCGCTTATTTTCCTCAGTTAGGTGATCTGAGTATTTTACTAGCTCGTGGATTAAGGCGTCTTTCGATTGATAGGTTTGTAGCGTAAGTTCCTTTTGGATTTCGATTTCCAAATAGAACTTAGCACACATCGACATTGGCGAGATTTTACATATAACGCAGTGGATCCTCATATTAATGTTGGTGATGATGGCGAAGTATGTACATTTTGCATGAGGCCCTTATATCAGTTTGTTGTATTCCCAAATGTGAGTGCAGTTTTCCTGTAAGCTAGTTAGTTTGACTGCGTACCTCCATCCTAGATCTTTCGTGGTCATCATCATAAAACCATATTCGTCAGGTGGTAGATCTTCGAGCGCTTGCCATATGTGGCTTAGTGTATTTGCTCCTTCACCTTCTGAGATGCTGCAAATTGCATCAGAGGGATCCTCGTTTAGATCTACAGAGAGGACGTCATAATCTTTTGGTAGGTCTAGATCCTTTAGTATGGTTGCCCCCGCATTTGTTTTTTGCATTCAAATAAATGCCCTTCATCGCCGCAGATATAACATCGGCATTTCATCGAGCGAGTTTTGTTTTTGTTTTTGATTACTCTAATGTGAGTATCATTGGGCTTACCTTTGTAGTTCTTTGATTTTTTGAGCCCGTATTTCCTAGTATTGTTATAATAACCAGGAATTGGTATTTTTCGGCATATTGATAGGTCTTTGATGCCTCAATCGTTTTTTGCATGTCTAAGTATTGATATGTGAATCGTATTCTTGGCAATACACCAACCGTGCATCCTTAATATTTAGCTTTAAAGGCTGCTTCGATTTCATCTCCAAGAATCGCTGGCATTTTTCAGAAAAATTTATCTGAAAGCTCAGAGTTAATATACATTCTTCCGGACCTTGTTGCTAATGTTTTGTAGTCGTTCATATAATTGAACATGTTCTTGATTTGGTCGTAGCCCAATCTTTCTAAGTCCTGATAGGCCTTATTTTGTTCTTCTGTAGAGCCTTGGTATGGGTCTTCTAGAAGAATGATGCGCCTTATTTGGGATAGAACATTTTGCGGGTCGTCCGCTATGTTGACTAATCTCTCATACTCTTCTTCGCAAGCCATCCGCCATTGGATCCAGATCTTCTTTTCGTCTTCTCCGAGTAAGTTTTCTATGAAGAGTACTTTGGATTTGTTGTCGGTGAATTGTTTATCATTGAGCAGATTGAGAGTAATTGATTCCCACCTTGAGATCACGTCATCATATAATGAGAAATCTTACAATACAAGACTCCTTGATTGTCAAGGTAGTTCCACATATTTCACCGTAGGTTTTCTTGAAGTCAGTACTCCGTGGTCTGTAATTTTGGTAATAGGTTGGGGGTGGAGTATAGCGGTGATGTGGAGGAGGTTGCTGGTGGGTACATTACCGGTCCCATAACCGTTCATTTGGTGGGAGGTAGAAGAGAGACATGCGTGAGGTGATCGGCTTTGTTAGCCATATATGCTTGAGTTTTGGGTAATCGGCCGAAGTTGGTCATTTAAGGTAAAACATGAGTCATTGGTAGGTGGAGCTGAAGTTGAAGGCGAGTCGGGTTCCGGATACGTGATGGTGTGAGGGGTATGAGGGGTATAAGAGGAAAAAGAGAGTCGGATAGAGCCATCAATTTGTTGATGAGTTTGTAATGATTGTGGTACCTGAAGTAGTGGTGCTGTAGATGGCTTTAGGTTCCATGATTGTCCTTGCAATTCTATTATGGAATGACGTCGTCCTGGTAAAGCAGATATGCCATGTGATGCTAGGTAATTGGCAACGCCAGAGATGTTGTAGCGAAAACTAGTATGACTAGTGTTGGTTTGTCTGGCTACTAGGGCTTTGGTGATCAGGAGGTTGGATTCACCTCCTTGCCAGTCTTCATACCCGTGCATTAAGATTACTAGTTCTATATGATTTAAGAAGTCGTGCACAGAGATCATGAGATCTGGAGCAATGTATACCAATTGCGTCCCATTTGACAGGTCTATCTCCATGGTACCAATGAATAATGTCAACGCCATCTCTGTCCCCGAGGACTATCGCGTGGTTCGCTCGGGCGATGTAGTGCATTTCGACCATTATCAATCCTAGGTGGATATGTTGCATTCCCTCCTGGATTAATCTCTGATAGGATTGCTGCCTGATAAAGGGCATATTTATCTGGACATTATTGATAGCAAGAATTCTTTCTTCGGAATAATGTTGATATACACGATGCCAGTGGCCCGTCCATCCGTCTTCATATAAAGTTTCGGCAGGTACCAGGTTTGCCCGCCGCTATTTAGAGAACTGAAGTTCGGCATCTGGGTGAAGTTGACTTTCTAGCGTTGGTTGATACCTTCTTTGTCTAGGTTTGCCCGCCGTTGTTGATACTTTCTAGCGTTGGTTGATAAAGTTCAGTAGAAGACGACAAGGAGGAAAGGATAATATGTGGAAAGACCTCTACCCACGTGATCCCAACAATGAAGAAAGGTTGGCCGACATAATTCAACTACTTTCCAGCCTTACCAATAAATCACACAAAGATCAGATTTGACAGAGCATAGTGGGCCCATATCACTCTTTTCCGCATCATTAGCACATGGCTCCGACAGAACTTTTTGTAAAGGGGCATTGCATTATTGTACCAGCAGCTTCATTTGTTTAATTACTGTACTATTGGCACGAGGTCTACCAACTTTATGTATACCATGGGCTAAAACCATGGGCTGGCCAACGATTTTGGAAAACTAGAGGCCAGATCATTTGCTATTTATAGCTGTGTTTGTATGAGTTGAAAACACACAACTCCTCAAGTTGAAGTTTTCTCCTCTTCTAAGAGTCTTCAGTCTGTCTTCAGTCTTGTAAGTCTATAAGTTTTTCATTGTTATTAATCTATATTTGTTTCTGTTCTTCTATTATTGGCAAAAGTTCTTCGTGACCCCAAGCCAATGATCCCTACACACTCCTTTGGTATCAGAGCCATGTTGGGCTAAACCTCTCTGTGTTCTGGGTGTGATTCCTTTGGTATTATTTATTTCTTGATGATTACTTTGTTCTTAATACGTTAAGACGTTGTGTCCTGATCCTTCAGCCAGTAACCCGGGGGACTCTTGAGATCACCGAGAATAGTAGGCGCAGTCCGCAGGCGAAAAGGATTGATCAGGGTAGCACTGGAACTTATCTATTAAAACAGCCTTCATTCTCAAACCTCTATCAAACCAATCAAACCCGAGCACACTCTCCCAAACTATTGTCACTCTTCTAATTTACTTATGAGTGATTGGAAATTATCTTCCATTAGCTCGGTATAAATCTCTCTCCCGAATCTCTTGATCCACCATGTTTGGATTAGTAAATCCAGCAGAATCTTGCCTAGCCAGCTATTATACCTTTAGCACTATTATTAAACAAAATAATACCATTATATAGCTCTTGCTTGTCACCATATAAAGTGAGGCACCTAGAGGCGACTTGATCTTCTACAAGCGACACTAAGGTAACTACCAATATTGAAAATTCCATCTACGCTTTTGCAAGATCAACTCCACAACCTTTCCCTTGGAAAACCATCAATGCCTCCCAAAACCTCTGCTAAAAAGTTCTTTGTTTTTCAAAATCCAAAAGAAATCTTTCAAAAAGAAAAATAAAAATCCTCCAATTAAGGATGGCCTCATCCTCCACTCAGACAAGGTTATCATCAACCTCATTCCGAAACACTAATCCCTCCACTTGAGACACCGTGGATGATCAAATCGAGAGTGCATGCGATCTGACTAGCGTGAACTTGACGGTTAACCTAGACAAAGAAGGTATCAACCAACGCTAGAAAGTCAACTTCACCCAGATGCCGAACTTCAGTTCTCTCAACAGCGGCGGGCAAACCTGGTACAAAACTTTATATGAAGATGGATGGGCCGCCACGACGTGTATATCAACATTATTCCAAGAAAGAATTCTTGTCTATATGTCGGATAAATATGCCCTTTCGTGCGACAATCCTATCAGAGATTAATCCAGGAGGGAATGCAACATATCCACCTAGGATTGATAATGGTCCGAGTACATGCACTACATCACCGAGACGCCGAAACCACGGCACTGATAGTCCTCAGGGACACCAAATGGCATTCAGACGTATCTATCATTGGTACCATGGAGATAGACCTGTCAAATGGGATGCAATTGGTATACATTGCTCCAGATCTCATGATCTCTGTGCATGACTTCTTAAATCATATAGAACTGGTAATCTTAACGCACGGGTATGCGGCAAGGAGGTGAATCCAACCTCGATCACCAAACTAGTAGCGGTAACCCACACTAGTCATACTGGTTTTCGCTACAACATCTCTGGCGTTGCTAATTACCTAGCATCACATGGCATATCTGCTTTACTAGGATGATGTCATTCCATAACAGAATTGCAAGGACAATCATGGAACCTAAAGCCATCTATGGCACCACTACTTCAGGTACCACAATCATTACAAACTCATCAACGAATTGATGGCTCTATCCGACTCTCTTTTTCCTCTTATACCCCTCATACCCCTCACACCATCACGGACACGCCATCCAGTCCTCACGATGATAATGATGAATTTGCCCTCATGGCTTATTCCGATGAACCCATATGGGTTACCTCACAGAAGATGACGATGAAGATTCCGACTTCTCACTCTTCCTTTACTTAAATAACTGCCTACATGAAGCTCTTCCAGCTTCTACGGAAGATGGTGGGAAACACAACAGTCCACTGAAATGACATATCCCAAAAACTCCACCGAAATGCCTTGTACCTTCCCGGAACCCGACTCGCCTTCAACTTCAGCTCCACCTACCAATGACTCATGTTTTACCTTAAATGACCAACTCGCTAAACTTGATTACCCAAAACTCAAACGTATGGCTGACAAAGCCAATCACCTCTACGCATCTGTCTCATCTTCCTACCTCCCACCAAATGAACCAGTTATGGGACCAGTAATTTACCCACCGGCAACCTCCTCCACATCACACCATACTCCACCCCAACCTATTACCAAAATTAGACCAGATCGACTTCAAAAAACGGTTATTGGAACCTACCTTTAGCATTTACCAATCAAGGAGTCTTACTGGTATTACCAGAAGATTTCTCATTATATGATGACGTGATCTCAAGGTGGGAATCAAATACACTCAATCTGCTCAATGATAAACAATTCGCCGACAAAAAATCCAAAGTACTCTTCATAGAAAACTTTCTCGGAGAAGACGAAAAGAAGATCTGGATCCAATGGCGGATGGCTTGCGAAGAAGAGTATGAGAGATTAGTCAACATAGCGGATGACCCGCAAAATGTCCTATCCCAAATAAGGCGCATCATTCTTCTAGAAGACCCATACCAAGGCTCCATAGAAGAACAAAATAGGGCCTATCAGGACTTAGAAAGATTGGGCTACGACCAAATCAAGAACATGTTCAATTATATGAAGCATTAAAACATTAGCGGAGGTCGGAAGAATGTAACTCAGAACTTTCGGATAAATTTTTTCAAAAAATGCCGTGATTCTTGGAGGCAAATCGAGCGACCTTTAAAGCTAAATATTCAAGATGCACGGTTGCTGTGTTGCCAAGAATATGATTCACATATCAATACTTAGCAGACCTGTGCAAAAAGGCAGCAATTCAGAGAGGCATCAAAGACCTATCAATATGCCGAAAAATACCAATTTGGCTATTACAACAACACCAGGAAATACGGACTCAGAAAATCAAAGAACTACAAAGGTAAGCCCCATGATACTCACATTAGAGTAATCAAAAACAAGAACAAAACCCGCTCGATGAAATGCCGATGTTATATCTGCGGCGATGAAGGGCATTTCGCTCGTGAATGCAAAAACAAACGCGGGAATATGGCTAGGGCAGCCATACTAAAGGATCTAGACCTACACGAAGGTTATGACGTCCTCTCTGTAGATCTAAATGAGGATCCCTCTAATGCAATTTGCAGCATCTCAGAAGGTGAAGGAGCAGATACACTGAGCCACATAAGGCAAGCGCTTGAAGATCTACCACCTGACGAATATGGTTTTATGATGATGACCACGAAAGATCTGGGATGGAGGTACGCAGTCAAACTAACTAGCTTACAGGAAAACTGCACTCACATTTGGGAATGCAATAAGTCGATACAAGGGCCTCATTCAAAATGTACATACTGTGCCATCATCACCAACATTAACATGAGGATCCACTACGTTATATGTAAAATCTCGGCATGCCCGATGTGTGCTAAGTTCTATTTGGAAATCTAAATCCAAAAGGAACTTACCCTGCAAACCTATCAATTGAAAGACGCCTTAATCCACGAGCTAGTAAAATACTCAGATCACCTAACTGAGGAAAATAAGCGCTTAAGGCAACATGTACAAGATCTTTTAAAGCCTCAGCTGGCAAAAGAATGTGATTAGTTCCTACTAAGAGATAAAGGAAAACGAATTGTTGAAGAAGAAGATGAAATTGATGAATGCTCAGAAGTCAGAATCCTAAAAGAAGCAGTCAAAGAACCAAGCAGAAAACTCACCTAGAAAGGTTATAAATCGTCTCTATAATCTCATTATTTTCTTCAATGTACCAGACGTACAATAATTCTGCATACAAGCAATCGTTGACACCGGAGCAACATCCTGCTGCGTAAACACCAAAGATATACCAGAAGCGGCACTAGAGAAGCTGAGTTATCAAATATCATTCCATGGTGTAAACTCAGTAACGATAGCAGAAATAAAAATAAAGAATGGTACGATGACTATTGGAGAACATAAATTCAGAATTCCATTAGTCTATTACATGGAAATGGATACCAAGGATGGGATCCAGATGTTATTGGGATGCAACTTCTTAAGAAGCCTAAATGGAGGCGCCAGAATAGAAGGTAATATTGTTACTTTCTATAAAGAAATAACACCGTAATAACCTCTACGATTAGAAATTACCAAGCAGCTCACCAACTCGAGATGGACTATGACTTTAACATCACATTACAACCAGAATGGGTCCATCAATCCATAGACCAAAATCCGTTAAAAGATTGAGGAATTACGAAGTTAAAGGCAAACGGATACATTGGAGAAGATCCGTTGAAGCATTGGTTGAAAAATCAGGTATTATGTAAAATAGAGATTATCAATCCTGACGTGACCATACAGGATAAACCACTCAAGCACGTGACACCATTGATGCAAGAGCAATTCAGAAAACACATTGAGAGTCTCTTAGCTCTAAAGGTGATCAGACCCAGCACGAGCCGGCATCGCACAATGGCAATGATAGTCAACTCCGACAATTGACCCGATGATAGGTAAAGAAATAAAAGGAAAAGAGAGGATGGTCTTTAACTACAGATCGCTCAATGATAATACATATAAAGATCAGTATTCTCTACCAGGGATTAATACCCTATTAAAGAAAATCAGAAATAGCAAAATTTATTCAAAATTTGATTTAAAAAGCGGCTTCCACCAGGTGGGAATGCATCCAAGCTCAATAGAATGGACCGCTTTTATCAGCCCAATAGGATTATACGAATGGCTTGTGATGCCATTCGGCCTCAAGAATGCGTCTGCCATATTCCAGAGAAAAATGGACAAATGCTTCGAACATTGTTCAAATTTTCTAATTGTGTATATTGATGATATATTAATCTTTAGCAATTCTGAGCAGGAGCATAAGGACCACTTAGAAGAATTCTTGAGAATTGTTGAAAAAGAAGGTCTAGTACTCTCACCCACCAAAATGAAGATTGCTGCAACACAAATAGACTTCTTGGGAGTAGTCATCGGAAACAGAAGAATTTACATCATAAAAAAGAATTGCAAACTTCCGGAAAAATTAAAGGAAAAGCAAGGATTACGTTAGGTGGCTCAATCGAATCATATCCCACATCTTGGCACTCTTTTAGGTCCATTATATGAAAAGAAATCTCCTCATGGTGATAAACGAATCAAAAGTCATGACTGGGAATTAATTTGAAAAATAAAAGCTATAGTCCAGGAATTACCAGACCTAGAAATTCCACAAGAAAGTGCTTACATAGTCCTTGAAATAGATGGATGCATGGAAGGGTGGGGAGGAGTATGCAAATGGAAGGGGAAGAAAGGTGACCTAGAAATTGAGAATCGCACATACATAGTGGCAAATTCCGTAAAATCAACTATAGATCTTTGAGATTCACGCATGCATGGAAACCCTAGTGCACTAAAATTCATTATCTAGATAAAAAAAATCACTCTCAAGGTGACGCCAAGCCATAATCTCATTCTATAACAAAGCCAAAATAAACCATCCAGGGTTAGATGGTTGGCTTTCACAGATTATATCAGTGGCTTGGGAATTACCATTAATTTCGAGCACATTGATGGGAAAAACAACATCTTGGCCGATAATCTTTCTAGATTAATATTTGTTCTCTGTGCAGGAAAAGAAGGCACTCAGGAATGGATCAACGACGAAACGGAAAGGGACCCATGGGAACTCGACCAAGCACAAAATCAATATGGGTCAAAAATCGAAATGAAGGAATTCGTAATGATGACTTCGACATCAACCCGGAGACATTACAAGAAGCCTACGAAAGATATGTGGAAATCAAAGATGGCCCAACTTGGAAAGCCTCATCATCTAAAAATGTTCCATATCAGAAGAATGATAAACATAGGGAATTATTATGTGAAACCTTTAATCATCCCATCACATTGGACGCATTCGACCAACTTGAAAGGGCTGCCCACCAAATCGAAGTCGAACAAACTAATACCATTCTCAAGGAAATACAAATCCTACTACGAATATACGAGAACAAGACAAAGTTCAGTAGAAGATGATCGGGAGGAAAGGATAATATGTGGAAAGACCTCTACCCACGTGTTCGCAACAATGAAGAAAGGTTGGACATAATTCAACTACTTTCGACCACCAATAAATCACACAAAGATCGATTTGTGAGCATAGTGGGCCCATCTCACTCTTTTCGCATCATCGCACATGGCTCGTGAACTTTTTCTAAAGGGGCATTGCATTATATAGATCTTTTATTTAATTATCGTCTTATTGGCAGGTGCCAACTTTATGTATACCATGGGCTAAAACCATGGGCTGGCCAACAGTTTTGGAAAACCAGAGGCCAGATCGTTTGCTATTTATAGCTATGTTTGTATGAGTTGAAAACACACAACTCCTCAAGTTGAAGTTTTCTCCTCTTCTAAGAGTCTTCAGTCTGTCTTCAGTCTTGTAAGTCTATAAGTTTTTCATTGTTATTAATCTATATTTATTTCTGTTCTTCTATTATTGGCAAAAGTTCTTCGTGACCCCAAGCCAACGATCCCTAAACACTCCTTTGGTATCAGAGCCATGTTGGGCTAAACCTCTCTGTGTTCTGGGGGTGATTCCTTTAGTATTATTTATTTCTTGATGATTACTTTATTCTTCATAATGAAGACCGTGTCCCCGATCCTTCACCAAGAACTGGGACTCTTGAGATCGCCGAGAGAATAGGCGCTAGCAGGAAAAGGACCGATCGGTAGTAGCACTGAACTTATCTATTAAAATGAGCCTTCATTCTCAAGTAAACCTCTATCAAACCAATCAAACCAGCACACTCTCCCAAACTATTGTCACTCTTCTAATTTACTTATGAGTGATTGGAAATTATCTTCCATTAGCTTATAAATCTCCGCTTCCATCAATCTCTTGATCCACCATCAGCTGGATTCGTAAATCCAACAGAAGCTTGCCCTAACAGTGCTACAGCCTTTAGCACTATTATTAAACAAAATAATACCATTATATAGCTCTTGCTTGTCACCTTAGATAAAGTGAGGCACCTAGAGAAATGACTTGATCTTCTACAAGCAGCACCTAAGGTAACTACCAATATTGAAAATTCCATCTCTGCTTTGCAAGATCAACTCCAAAACCTTTCCCTTGGAAAACCATCAACGCCTCCCAAAACCTCTGCTAAAAAGTTCTTTGTTTTTCAAAATCCGAAAGAAATCTTTCAAAAAGAAAAACAAAAATCCACCAATTAAGGATGGCCTCATCCTCCACTCAGACAAGGTTATCATCAACCTCATTCCAAAACCCTAATCCTTCCACTTCAGATAATAACCCTGTGGATGATCAAATCGGGGAGTAATGGGATCCGCGTGATGAACTTCGACGGTACCTAGACAAAGAAGGTATCAACCAACGCTAGAAAGTCAACTTCACCCGTGAGCGAACTTCGCTTCTCAATAGCGGCAAACCCGGTACCAAACTTTATATGAAGATGGATGGACGGGCCACCAAAGATCGTAAATCAACATTATTCAAGAAAGAGTTCGGCCAATAATGTCAGATAAATATGCCCTTTATCGCAAAGAATCCTATCAGAGATTAATCCCGGAGGGAATGCAACATATCCACCTAGGATTCATAATGGTCCGAGTACATGCACTACATCGCCGAGACGCCGGAACCACGCGACCGATAGTCCTCGTGGACACAGATTATGCTCGACG
This sequence comes from Cymbidium sinense, assembly GCA_021442155.1. Classification (NCBI taxonomy): domain Eukaryota; kingdom Viridiplantae; phylum Streptophyta; class Magnoliopsida; order Asparagales; family Orchidaceae; genus Cymbidium; species Cymbidium sinense. Next base: position 52,152,939 of record CM038229.1, read on the forward strand.
ATCTATCATTGGTACCATGGAGATAGACCTATCAAATGGGATGCAATTGGTATACATTGCTCCAGATCTCATGATCTCTGTACACGACTTCTTAAATCATATAGAACTGGTAATCTTAACGCACGGGTATGAAGACTGGCAAGGAGGTGAATCCAACCTCCTGATCACCAAAGCCCTAGTAGCCAGACTAACCAACACTAGTCATACTGGTTTTCGCTACAACATCTCTGGCGTTGCTAATTACCTAGCATCACATGGCATATCTGCTTTACTAGGATGATGTCATTCCATAACAAGTAAGGACAATCATGGAACCTAAAGCCATCTACGCACTACTACTGGTACCAATCATTACAAACTCATCAATGAATTGATGGCTCTATCCGACTCTCTTTTTCCTCTTATACCCCTCACACCATCACGGACACGCCATCCAGTCCTCACGATGATAATGATGAATTTGCCCTCATGGCTTATTCCGATGAACCCATATGGGATACCTCTGACATAGAAGATGATGATGAAGATTCCGACTTCTCACTCTTCCTTTACTTAAATAACTGCCTACATGAAGCTCTTCTAGCTTCTGCAAAAGATGGTGGGGAAACACAACAGTCCACTGAAATGACATATCCCAAAAACTCCACCGAAATGCCTTGTACCTTCTCGGAACCTGACTCGCCTTCAACTTCAGCTCCACCTACCAATGACTCATGTTTTACCTTAAATGACCAACTCGCTGAACTTGATTACCCAAAACTCAAATGTATGGCTGACAAAGCCGATCACCTCTACGCATCTGTCTCATCTTCCTACCTCCCACCAAATGAACCGGTTATGGGACCAGTAATGTACCCACCGGCAACCTCCTCCACATCACACGGCTATACTCCACCCCCAACCTATTACCAAAATTACAGACCACGGAGTACTGACTTCAAGAAAACCTACGGTCGAAATATGTGGAACCTACCTTCAGCATTTACCAATCAAGGAGTCTTACTGGTATTACCAGAAGATTTCTCATTATATGATGACGTGATCTCAAGGTGGGAATCAATTACTCTCAATCTGCTCAATGATAAACAATTCACCGACAACAAATCCAAAGTACTCTTCATAGAAAACTTACTCGGAGAAGACGAAAAGAAGATCTGGATCCAATGGCGATGGCTAAGAAGAGTATGAGAGAGTCAACATAGCGACCATAAAATGTCCTATCCCAAATAAGATCATTCTTCTTCTAGAAGACCCATACCAAGGCTCCACAGAAGAACAAAACAGGGCCTATCAGGACTTAGAAAGATTGGGCTGTGACCAAATCAAGACCATGTTCAATTATATGAACGACTACAAAACATTAGCAGCAAGGTCTGGAAGAATGTATATTAACTCCGAGCTTTCAGATAAATTTTTTGCAAAAAATGCCAGCGATTCTTGGAGACAAAATCAAAGTAGCCTTTAAAGCTAAATATTCAGGATGCACGGTTGGTGTGTTGCCAAGAATACAATTCACATATCAATACTTAGCAGACCTGTGCAAAAAGGCGGCGATTCAAAGAGGCATCAAAGACCTATCAATATGCCGAAAAATACCAATTCCTGGTTATTATAACAATACTAGGAAATACGGGCTCAGAAAATCAAAGAACTACAAAGGTAAGCCCCATGATACTCACATTAGAGTAATCAAAAACAAAAACAAAACTCGCTCGACGAAATGCCGATGTTATATCTGCGGCGATGAAGGGCATTTCGCTCGCGAATGCAAAAACAAACGCGGGAATATGGCTAGGGCAGCCATACTAAAGGATCTAGACCTACCCGAAGATTTTGATGTCCTCTCTGTAGATCTAAACGAGGATCCCTCTGATGCAATTTGCAGCATATCATAAGGTGAAGGAGCAAATACACTGAGCCACATAAGGCAAGCGCTCGAAGATCTACCACCTGACGAATATGGTTTTATGATGATGACCATGAAAGATCTAGGATGGAGGTACGCAGTCAAACTAACTAGCATACAGGAAAACTGCACTCACATTTGGGAATACAACAAACTGATACAAGGGCCTCATGCAAAATGTACATGCTGCGCCATCATCACCAACATTAATATGAGGATCCAGTGCGTTATATGTAAAATCTTGGCATGCCCGATGTGTGCTAAGTTCTATTTGGAAATCGAAATCCAAAAGGAACTTACGCTACAAACCTATCAATCGAAAGACGCCTTAATCCACGAAGCTAAAAATACCTCACCTAACCGAGGAAAATAAGCAAGGTATAAGATCTTTTAAAGCCTGAGCTGGAAAAAGAATGTGATGAGTTCTTACTAAGAGATAAAGGAAAACGAATTGTTGAAGAAGAAGACGAAATTGACGAATGCTCAGAAATCAGAATCCTAAATGAAGCAGTCAAGGAGCAAGCAGAAAAATCACCTAGAAAGGTTATAAATCGTCTCTATAATCTCATTATTTTCTTCAATGTACCAGACGTACAATAATCCCGCATACAAGCAATCGTTAACACCGGAGCAACATCCTGCTGCGTAAACACCAAAGATATACCAGAAGCGGCACGAGAGAAGCTGAGTTATCAAATATCGTTCCATGGTGTAAACTCAGTAATGATAGCAGAAACAAAAATAAAGAATGGTACGATGACTATTGGAGAACATAAATTCAGAATTCCATTAGTCTATTACATGGAAATGGATACCAAGGATGGGATCCAGATGTTATTGGGATGCAACTTCTATAAAGAAATAACACCTGTAATAACCTCTACAGAATTAGAAGTCACAACCAAACAGATCACCGAACTCGAGATCGACTATGACTTTTACATCACATTACAACCAGAATGGGTCCATCAATCCATAGACCAAAATCCATTCGTAAAAAGATTCAGAGGAATTCTGCAGAAGTTAAAGGCAAACGGATACATTGGAGAAGATCCGGCAAGCATTGAAAAATCGTATTATATTAAAAATCACCCGCTGATAAACCACTCCACGTGACACCATTGATGCCACACCGATCTCGTCCACAATGCAACGATACCAACTCCTAAGACGGCAATGATACAATTGACCCGATGATAGGTAAAGAAATAAAAGGAAAAGAGAGGATGGTCTTTAACTACAGATCGCTCAATGACAATACATATAAAGATCAGTATTCTCTACCGGGGATTAATACCCTATTAAAGAAAATCGGAAATAGCAAAATTTATTCAAAATTTGATTTAAAAAGCGGCTTCCACCAGGTGGCAATGCATCCAAGCTCAATAGAATGGACCGCTTTTATCAGCCCAACAGGATTATACGAATGGCTTGTGATGCCATTCGGCCTCAAGAATGCTCCATATTCCAAATAAAAAATGGACAAATGCTTCTAACATTGTTCAAATTTTCTAATTGTGTATATTGATGATATATTTATCTTTAGCAATTCTGAGCAGGAGCATAAGGACCACTTAGAAGAATTCTTGAGAATCGTTGAAAAAGAAGGTCTAGTACTCTCACCCACCAAAATGAAGATTGCAGCAACACAAATAGACTTCTTGGGAGCAGTCATCGGAAATAGAAGAATTAAACTACAGCCCCACATCATAAAAAGAATTGCAAACTTCCCAGAAGAAAAATTAAAGGAAAAGCAAGGATTACGTGGCTCGAATCTCAATACAGTCATACACCCAACCTTGGCACTCCTTTAGGTCCATTATATGAAAAGACATCTCCTCATGGTGATAAATAAATAAAAAGTCATGACTGGGAATTAATTCGAAAAATAAAAGCTATAGTCCAAGAATTACCAGATCTGGAAATCCCACCAGAAAGCGCTTACATAGTCCTTGAAATAGATGGATGCATGGAAGGGTGGGGAGGAGTATGCAAATGGAAGGGAAAGAAAGGTGACCCTAGAAATTCAGAGAGAATCTGCGCATACGCAAGTGGCAAATTCTCGGCAGTAAAATCAACTATAGATGCTGAGATTCACGCATGCATGGAAACCCTTAGTGCACTAAAAATTCATTATCTAGATAAAAAGGAAATCACTCTCGGGACTGACTGCCAAGCCATAATCTCATTCTATAACAAAATCGCCCAAAATTAACTAGCCAGGGTTAGATGGTTGGCTTTCACAGATTATATCAGTGGCTTGGGAATTACCATTAATTTCGAGCACATTGATGGGAAAAACAACATCTTGGCAGATAATCTTTCTAGATTAACATTTGTTCTCTGTGCAGGAAAAGAAGGCACTCGAGAATGGATCAACGAAAGCGGAGGGACCCATGGAACCTCACCTCAAGCACAAAATCAATATGGGTCGACAAGAATGAAGGAATTGTGAATGATGACTTCTACATCAACCCAAGACATTACAAGAAGCCTACAAAGATATGTGGAAATCAAAGATGGCTCGAACTCGCTTGGAAAGCTCCATCATCTAAAAAATGTTCCATATCAAGAATGATAAACATGGGGAATTATTATGTGAAACCTTAATCATCCCATCACATTGGACGCATTCGACCAACTTGAAAGGGTTTCCCACCAAATCGAAGTCGAACAAACTAATACCGTTCTCAAGGAAATACAAATCCTACTACGAATATACGAGAACAAGACAAAGTTCAAGAGAAGACGACGGAGGAAAGGACAATATGTGGAAAGACCTACCCATCGCAACAATGAAGAAATGTTGACATAATTCAACTACTTTCCGCCTCTTACCAATAAATCACACAAAGATCGATTTGACAGCATAGTGGGCCCATCTCACTTTTTCCGCATCATCAATTACATGGTCTGGCGTAACTTTTCTAAAGGGGCATTGCATTATTGTACGCAGCTTGTTTAATTATCGCATTCATTGGCACGTCCGCCAACTTTATGTATATCACGTTAAAATTCACGGTCGGGCCAACGGTTTTGGAAAACCGAGGCCGATCGCTTGCTATTTATATACAGAGTTGTATGAGTTGAAAACACACAACTCAAGTTGAAGTTTTCTCCTCTTCTAAGAGTCTTCCCGCCTTCGCCTTGTAAGTCCTGTAAGTTTTTCATTGTTATTAATCTATATCTGTTTCTGTTCTTCTATTATTGGCAAAAGTTCTTCGTGACCCCAAGCCAATGATCCCTAAGCACTCCTTGAAATTTATTGCAAAATATAATTTTAATTAAAATATTCATTTAATTATTAATTAAATTATATAAGCTAAGTTAGCATTCAATTTTGCAGAAGTCATCATATTTAGAAACAATTTTTGATCCAAAATCAAATTTTAATTTACTAAAAACCAACTCATTAGTATGTACTCCGACAGAGAAATCCAATTGCAGTCCATTTGATTAAACCGAAACACAAAAACCCACAAATTTTCAAAGGATTTGTTTGTGTACTGCTGACCCGATAAGCTATCTCTAAAGAACCCGTTTTGGAACTGTCTAACGTGTTAGCTGCAATTTGACCCATAAAACAATTTATAATTACATTGACTATTGATATGACCTTGAAAATTCCTTTAGTCGAAGTACGAATCTTGATGCCGAAAGCAAGCTAATCAGAAGTTGAAACTGGTCAAGATCAAGCACTTAAAATATCATTAGAAACTTTGAGACATCAGTTAAATTCTTAAAAAGCTCTTAAATATGGAGTGTTTATAGTCAAATCGAGCATCTCAACTAGCCGGTTCCGACAAGTCAAATATCTTACAATTCCGACTTCATTTGAGTATTCAAATACATAAAATACATCATATGATCAAGGGAATCATCATGAGCCGTCCGATGGAGAGGAGTGGTTTGGATTTTGCATGTATTTGCAGAGACGTCACTCATCCAATCTATAAATAACCCCTCATTCCTCATATGAGGGGAGGTCAAGCAAGAGAGAGGAGAGAGCTCTAAAGATCCTACAAGCACGATCGTGCCGCCACTCGACGGTCGTCAACCACCGCCGCCGCCACCGCCCGTATGCCGCCGAATCACCGCTGCTCGTCATTATCATCACCACTATCGGCCATCATCGCCAACATTGTCGCCAACATCATCCAACATCATCGCCAACATCGCTGCCAACATCGCCATCAACATCGCCGCCAACATCGTCGTTAATATCGTCTATTACGAGCAAGTTGTCCTTTCTCATATATTCTCGTAATCTAGATCGGAAGATCTTGTACTCAAAACAGATACGGTGGAAGCTTTTAACCGAGCTAGGCCGTAGTTTTTCCTTCTTTTGAGGTTTTCCACGTAAAATTCTAGTTTTGTTTCATTTTAAATATATTGTACTTGGATTTCACAATTTGCTAAAATTTTCGCAATTGATTTTCTAGACGCAACAATATATATATATATATATATATATATATATATATATATATATATATATATATATATATATATATATATATATAAACGATTATCTTTACAAGTTTGAAACTTATAATTTTTTCTTCTTTCAGCCAAATATCAGCAAAATAAAAAATTATTGAAAATCCTTTAAGCACTCACCAACCTTCGGTGAAGGCAGCATTATATTTTAATAATTATTTTTTAAAAAAAATTCAAAATATATAAAATTATTTTAATCTATTTTTTCTCAGCATAACTCTGAGTTAATTAACCTGGCCGAGATCCCGGCAGCCTTGCTCTCCAGCACTCACCAACCTCTACATACCAAGTGCTTGTCGTTAATTGACACTGCTCCGCCGACCGCTACCGACGGCAGTCCAGTCGAGACAGCCCCTCCGCCCGTCGCCGACGGCTGCCGAGTCGTGACAGACCCTCCGCCGATCACCGACGGCTGTCCTGTCGTGACCGATGCTTCTTCTATAGTGCTTCGCAATCATACAAACCTGAAAAATGAGAACTTCAATTGAAATTTCTATAGTTAAAAACTATTAAAAAAAGCTATTTGATTTTTTTAATGCACAATCAAATATGCCAAAATAAAATGTGCATAAAGTTAACACTTATTGTAAAAATAATAATAATATCAAGATATCATGTTATATTTTATGTGTGAAAAATGCTAGTTTTTATTATATATATATATATATATATATATATATATATATATATATATATACATATATATATATATATATATATATATCATATAATTCTAATATATTTGCATATCTAACACCTAAATTTTAATTTTTACATTAATATCACATTAAAAATATCATCATCACTCACATTTTAAAAGTGAAATGTTGCTTTTTAAGCATAGAAAAGAGTTAGATAAATAAATTTAACTTTAAGTATTAAATATGTATATACATAAGAATTATGTGGTATGTATGTAAATCTTCCTTTTTTTTTAAATATTAGCTAAAATGTTTATTAAGAAAGGGGAAAATCACTAAAATGCTAAACTATATAAAAATATTAAAATTTTAACCTATATAAGAAAATTTTAAATCATCCATCTTGATCTTAATTTTGCTCAACCAAAGAAAGAAATTAGTTCCATCACTTGCATGCAAAACTTGCCATACACATGCCTCATTGCTTTACTCTTCTCTTCACCACGACTAAAAGTTAATAATAGAGAAAATAAAATGATATTTTTTATATTATTAAATAATTAAGTATTATGAGAGTATATAAGAACTTTTAAATATTTATATATAATTGAATTAAGTGTTTCATATATAAATTTCACTTCGTTATATTATTCAATAATTTTAATTTATTTGTCTTTTAAATAAAATTATATTTAATTATATTCAATAAATTTTTGTGTTATATATTTATATAAAAGACAAACATAGAATTTTTTTCTGCCTCATCAATCAATTATTCCGAGACAAGAGCCTCCATCATTGAAACAAACCAACAAAACGCGCAAATTTCAACACCTACCCTCAGCTCCTCGAAAAAAATATTACATGCGAAGTCGAAATATATCGAGACTCCGATAAAATTTGAACACATAATTTAAATAATTTTTTATATTTTTTTAAGTATGTAATATTTTCTCTCCCCGCCCTACAGCATCACACCCCACCACCAATAAGCCAAGGGCTTAGAAAAAAATGACCAAGAGAATGAAGCATGAATCAACTCGCCAGTAGCAAGTGAGTACTTAAATGAACATAGCAGCTACTTGTGTACTCGTGTGATGCGGTGTTACTCGCCCCATGCTACCTGACAGATCTGTATGCTCACATATATGTCCACCATTAGCTTGGGCAAAAATCCACTTGTACTCGATATACCTTATATGAACTTTATATATATGATCACTTCTTGATATTATAAAAGGGGAATACCTCTCTTACGAGGGGACCTTATCTCTCTCTCTCTCTCTCTCTCTCTCTCTCTCTCTCTCTCTCATCTCTCTCTAGGCCCCTAGTTTTTATACTTTGATCTTAAGAAATAATGATTAATATTTCTCAGCTACACATTACTCTCCTATCTTCCTGCTTGCTATATTTTTTATTTAACCCTATTTTTTAGATATCTTAAAAGGTTCCTCCTACATCTACGGACAAATTTGAATTCAATAAGTACAGTTTATCTTCATTTTGAATGACAGTCTTAACTGAATTATAAATGTGTGTCATTGGGATTAAGTAGTTTATATAATATGATTATTGATATGACACTTAAAATATTATTAGTAAAGACGAATTGATGCTAAAAGAAAATCCAAAGTTGAACTGATCTAGATCAAGCTCAAAATATCTCGAAACTTTGGGATATCTTAAATCCCTAAATAGCTCTCAAATATGAAGTGTTTATAGTCAAATCGGCGCCTCGACGAGCCGTTCCAACAAGCCAAAGATCTTACAATTGACTTCATTTGTGCATTCAAATGCACGAAATACATCATATGATCAAGGGATCATTTTGAGTCATCCATGGAGAGGAGTGGTTCGATTTTGCATGTATTTACAGACGCCACTCTCCAATCTATAAATAGCCTCATTCCTCATGAGGAGGTGCGTGAAGGAGAAGGGAGGCCCAAGCAAGAGAGGAGAGAGCTCTAAAGATCCTCCAAGCAATCGGGCCGCCACTGATTTGTCGCCACCGCCGTACGCCAATCGCCGCCACCATCGATCTCATCGCGTGACTATTGTGCCGTCATCACACCACTATCGCTATCGCCAACTTCGCTGCCAACATCGTCCAACATTGTCTATTACGAACTACCGCCAACCATCCGAAGAACCTTCGCCGGTCACCACCATCTCGCCGGCCATCCCCGCTGACTACGACGCTAGCCATGCCGACTACCAGCAGTCACCGTGCCACCAATGTCGCTGCCACCATCGCCGAGCATTCGCCAACATCGCTGCCAATATTGTCTATTACTAAGAACTATTGTCCACTTCATATACAATTTAATCCCAGACGGAAGATCTTGTAAAATGATACATAGTGGAAGCCTTTTACTAGTTAGCCCCGTGGTTTTCCTCTTTTCGAGGTTTTTCACGTAAAAATTGAGTTTTATTGTTCACTTTTAAATACCTGTGTGGATTTCTAACTAAGCTAAAATTTTTACTCTACCGAACTAGTTTTCTAGCACGCAAATGCGGTGGGAAGTTGATTCATTATTTCATCTTGTATGACACCAAGTTTTCAAACAAGATCAAAACCACCATCGGGTGGAGCATTTCAAGCTTTTAAAGAGCGTTAAGAATGAAGATTCATCAAACTTTGTTCCTTCGACTCACGTGAACTGGAGGCAACTCTTAATCTAAGATCTTAAGCATCTAATCGATTACCATCCCAAGAAACAAGTCAAAGTTGGAGGATATTTCAACATTGAGAAGAAGAGATATAGATTTGAAATTATATTTTTCCACTCATACTCATGGAAAAACAAGACCGTGGTTAAGGAGCAACTTTACAATCACAAATGATGTTTTAATTGACCTTCCATACTGTTAACGCCATCGAGCAAAGACTCTGAAAAACAACCTAGGATAGGTCAAAAGGTCCTTGGTGGACTTCCCACAACCTCTTCCACACAGGTTAACGTCATCGGGTAACACCCTGACAAACAACCTCGGATGGGTCAAAATTCTCAGCGGATTCAATTCAACCTCTTCCATGTTAACATACACCCCGACAAACAACCGGATAGGTCAAAATCCTCAACGGATTCAATTCGACCTTTTCCATGGTTAACGCCATCTGCAACACCGACAAACAACCTCGATAAAAATACTTAGTGGATTCAATGCAACCTCTTCCATTGTGTTAACGCCATGGATAACACTCGACAAAACAACCTCGGATGGGTCAAACATCCTCGGATTCAATTCAACCTCTTCCACAGTGTTAACGCCATCGAAGTCACACTACAAACAACCTCGATAGGTCAAAATCTCGCGGATTCAATTGACCTCTCTTCCATACGTGTTAACGCCATCGAGTCACACTCGACAAACAACCTGATAGTCAAAATCTCGCCGGATTCAATTCAACCTCTTCCACATGTTAACGCCACGGTAACACTCGACAAACAACCTGATGGGTCAAAGATCCTCGGATCAATTCAACCTCTTCCATACAGCAACGCCATCGTAACACACAAACAACCTTGATAGATCAAAATCTCAAAACCCTCTTCCATAGTTAACGCCATCGAAGTCACACTACAAACAACCTCGGATAGTCAAAATCTCGCCGGATTCACCCAACCTCTTCCAAAGTTAACGCTATCGAAGTCACACTCGACAAACAATCTGGGATGTAAAAATCTCATTCAATTCAACCTCTTCCACATGTGTTAACATCATCTACTCGGTAACACTTGATAAAGATCCTCAGATCCTCATCACATAAACCCATTTGCACTCAAAACAACCTGATGGTCAAAGATCTCGGATCTAATTCAACCTCTTCACAGCACGCCATTTGGTAATACAACTCGGATAGTAAAGATCTCGCCGGATCAATTAACCTCTTCCATACAGCTTATCATCGAAGTCACACTCGACAAACAACCTCGATAGTCAAAGATCCCTCGGCCGTTAACCACTGCTGACTTGCTGGCCGCTACCTCGGCCGCCAACCATCGTTGATCAGCCGCTATTCACTGCCGTTACGCCGCTACTCGCCGGGTAATTTCGCCGGTTACCACCATTGCCGCCATCTCGACTACACGCGGCTGCCATAACCATCATTGCTGATTACCACTTGTTTGCCGCCAACTACCTTACTTTGTTGCCAATACCTGCTTTGTTGCTAACCATCATGTTGCCATCATTGCAATCTTTCACCGGTAATTAATTATCGCCAGGTCACCGCGACGGATTATCGTTGGCCGGTTCAGCGCTGGTTATCTTATCGGTCATCGCTGCTGATTACTGTGCCGGCCACCGCTGCTGACTACTGCCGCTTACCGCTGATATTTTGCTATAATTTATCGTTGCTGGTTATTCTATGAACTGTTACCGGTTACCGCCGCTGACTATTGGTTACCGGCTACCACCATCGGCTGTAATCTTCGCCGGCTACCACCATTATCATGGCTATTATCTCGCACCCACGACGTTATTGGCTGCTGACATTGCCGCTAGTTGCTGGTTAACCACTTCGTCCGAACCACTGGCCACCACCACCGACCATCGCCACCAATCTCCGCAAGTTCACCACCATCGTTGTCGATTCTCCTTGATCGCCTCCAACTTAAACGGTCCGGTGGTCGAACGCTTCTTTCGAGGGAAAATCGAACAACTGGCATACGGGTCTTGATCGCCTCAAACCCGGATGGTCCGAAGGCTGTTAACGCTCTTCGAGGGAAAATCAATAACGACGTAGTAGGTCTTGATGGCCTCCAAACCCGCCGGTCCGCCAAGCCCGATTGACGCTTCTTCGAGGGAAAACCGAACAACGACGTACGCTGATCGACCAAACCAACCACACTCAAGAAGAAGAAGCATTGAAGAAGTGTGCCTTCTCCTCGGCCTTAAAGGGTTTTATAGACCCTTCCTAGGGCAAAAGGGTAAAATCGCTTCATGACGCCATGGCTGCCTGAAGCTCCGTCGAGATGGGTCTCAGAACCTCAAAATCTCGTACTTACACATACCTACACGCATTTATGTCACCATAGTCATAATGGTTCTATGAAGATCTATTCTCAAATGTAGAATGGACCAAAAGAATTTGCTATTTTCAAGTATTTGACATATATTTTGGATGATTGAGATAATGTCATCCAAAAATAGAACCGATATGACACTTAAAATATTATCACCTAATCTTGATGCTAAAAGTAAGTCGATCCGGTTGAACCGGTCAGATGCTCTCAAAATATCCTCAAAACTTTGGGATATCGTTAAATCTAAATAGCTCTCAAATATGAAGTGTTTATAATAAATCGAGGCCTCGACGAGCTCCAAGCCAAAGAACTTACAATTTCATTTGAGCATTCAAATGCACAAAATACATCATATGATCAAGGGGATCATTTTGATGGAGAGGAGTGGTTCGATTTTGCATGTATTTACGAGACGCCACCTCCACCTATAAATAGCCCCTCATTCCTCATATGAGGGAGGCGGAAGGAGAGAAGGGAGGCCCAAGCAAGAGAGAGGAGAGAGCTCTAAAGATCCTCCAAGCACTCGGATGCCACTGACGGTTGTCACCACCGTCGCCACCGCCATCACCGACCCTAGCTATCGCTGACCATTGTTGCATCATCATCACCACCACTATCGTCATCGCCAACTTGCCGTCAACATCGCCGTCAACATTGTCTATTACTAGAATCAAACCACTTCTCACATACATGTAATCCGATCGGAAGATCTGTACTCAAATGATACATAGTGGAATTTTCCGCTAGGCCCCGTGATTTTCCTCTTCGAGGTTTTCCAGCAAAAATTCGAGTTTTATCATCTTGCGGCTGGAAAACCGCCAGAGTGAAAGTTTACTTAGCCTTTTCGACAACCAACACACAGTAATTAAAGAGCGAACAAGAGACACTCCAGAATATTTAACGTGGAAAACCTCAAAAAGAGGGGGAAAATCATGGGGCCTAGCCCAGTAAAAAGCTTCCACTATGTATCTATTTCATAGTACAAAGTCTTCCTGATAACAGGATTATAGAATTGCATATGAGAGAAGAATAACAACTATGTAATAATGATCGGGTTATAATTATTACTGATGGTGGAGATGCGAGGTAACTTCTGGTGGGAATGCAGGGTACAATTAGTGACACCTGGTGGCTGATGGTCACGAAAGGAGGATCTTGCTTGGTGATTTTGTTTGAGGATCTTCAAGCTTCAAAGCTCTCTTCCTCCTCACTTGGCTTTCCTCTTCTTCCTCGCTGACTCTTTTTTTCTTCCTTTTTTCCTCCTCTTCTTCCTTGCTGACTCTTCCTCTTCTTTACTTGTTAACTTCTTCTTTATTTCCTCTTCTCTTGTTTGTTTCAGTCTTCTTTCTTCCCTTGTTTGACTCTTTCCTCTTCTTCCTTGTTCTGCACCCTTCTTTTTTTTCAGCCTCTTCTTCTTCCCTTCACCACTTCATTTGGCTTGGCCTCCCTCATGTGAGGATAGGCCTATGGGAGAAGGCATTCTCAGAATTCATGTAAAGCCCGTACCACTCCCCTCGATCGGACGGCTCAGGATGATTCCTTCGATCATTTGATATATTTTGAGCATTTGGATGCCCAAATGAAGTCGGAATTATGAGATCTTAGGCTCGTTAGATCCGGCTCGTCGAGACGCTCGATTTGACTATAAACACTTCACATTTGAGAGCTGTTTTGGGATTTAATTGATGTCCCAAAGATTCCAATGATATTTTAAGTGCTTGATCTCGATCGGTTTTGACTCAAAATCATATCGCTTTCGACATCAAGATTTGTGCTTTGACTAGTGGTATTTTGAGAGTCATATCAACTCTTTAAATACCTGTGTGTGTGCTGGATTTCTGAACGAAGTAAAGGCAAAAACTTTTACTCTACCGCAACTGGTTTTCTATCACGCAACAATTATATAGAATTGGAAAACAAATAATTTGAATATTAGAAAATTTCATATATAATATTCAAATTATATCAGCATGATAATCATATATAAAATGATCTTAATCCTAAAAAATTGATAAAGTCCTGTTTATGAAATTATGTTTTTATTTATTTATTCAGTATAAATTGATGAGAATGAGGATTTAAATGATAACTTGAATGTGGCTAAAATTCTTGAGCAAAATACTGATTCTAACATTGGTAATTGTGCTTCGAATGGCATAATATCTTCTCCTTCCCCTAATTCCAAGATTAATCTTCATTCAAGTTAAGATTGTGTCATTTAAATCTATTCCTTCTTCTTTCATGGCATTAATTGTTGAGAATGAGGATTTAAATGATAACTTGAATGTGGCTAAAATTCTTGAGCAAAATACTGATTCTAACATTGGTAATTGTGCTTCGAATGGCATAATATCTTCTCCTTCCCCTAATCCTCCTCCCCCCAATCAAATATGATTTTTTTAATGCACAATCAAATATGTCAAAATAAAGTGTGCATAAAGTTAACACTTATTGTAAAAATAATAATAATATCAAGATATCATGATATATTTTATGTGTGAAAAATGCTAGTTTTTATTATTATTATTATTATTATTATTATTATTATTATTATTATTATTATTATTATTATATATATATATATATATATATATATATATATATATATATATATATATATATATAAAGAGAGAGAGAGAGGGAGAGAGAGAGAGTTTTGTATAGCATATATTATTCATTAATATAATTAAATAATTAACATTGCAATTAAAATTACAAAATAAATAAAATTATAATATAAAACTAAATAATTAAATTAATTTTTAATGGTTTAATTCATAGTATAATTTATTTATATAACACTAAATTTATAAATATTTACATAGTTAACACATAAAAAATTCTATTTACTCAACTAATATTTTACTCCTCAACTTTCAATAATAAGATGTTAAAGTATGACGCATGGCATCACCCACCGATTACTTGCTCGAAACAAAATTAAGCTCAAGATGAATGATTTAAAATTTTCTTATATAGGTTAAAATTTTAATATTTTTATATAGTTTAGCATTTTAGTGATTTTCCCCTTTCTTAATAAACATTTTAGCTAATATTTAAAAAAAGAAAGATTTATATACATACCACATAATTCTTATGTATATATACATATTTAATACTTAAAGTTAAATTTATTTATCTAACTCTTTTCTATACTTAAAAGGAATATTTCACTTTTAAAATGTGAGTGATGATGATATTTTAATGTGATATTAATGTAAAATTAAAATTTAGGTGTTATATATGCAAATATATAAGAATTATATGATATATATATATATATATATATATATATATATTTAAAAAAATTAAATATTTAATAATTTTGCTCATCCAAAGAAAGAAATTAGTTCCATCACTTGCATGCAAAACTTGCCATACACATGCCTCATTGCTTTACTCTTCTCTTCACCACGACTAAAAGTTAATAATAGAGAAAATAAAATGATATTTTTATATTATTAAATAATTAAGTATTATGAGAGTATATAAGAACTTTTAAATATTTATATATAATTGAATTAAGTGTTTCATATATAAATTTCACTTGGTTATATTATTCAATTTTAATTTAATTATCTTTAAATAAAATTATATTTAAAACACTCACACACACACACACACACACACATATATATATATATATATATATATATATATATATATATATATATATATATATATATATATAACAAAATATATCAAACATTCAAATAGAATTTTTGTCCGCCTCTTCAATCAATCATTCGCAAACAAATAGCCTCATCATTGAAACAAACCAACAAAACGCGCAAATTTCAACACCTACCCTCAGCTCCCCGCCCTACCGCGTCACAACCCACCACCTATATAAACCCGTCCCCCCCTCCTCCTTCCCCACCGCTACCATCCCCCGAACCCTCAATCCAACACATCCGATCACCTCACAACCCCAGCAATGGGCAGCCTCCACGCCGGCGACTTCCTTGACGCCGCCGTCGACACCAACTGCCTCCAACACCCACTCGACGCCGAAGAATTCCGCCGCTACGGCCACAAACTGGTCGACTTCATAGCCGATTACTACAAAAACTTAGGAAAAGCCAAGTATCCCGTCCGCAGCCAGGTCGAGCCCGGCTACCTCCGAAAACTCCTCCCCGAATCCGCCCCGAACCAGCCCGACTCCATCGACGACATCCTCGATGACGTGACCAGCTGTATTATCCCCGGCATAACGCACTGGATGAGTCCTAATTACTACGCATACTTCCCGTCGAGTGGAAGCACGGCGGCTTTCCTCGGCGAGATGTTGAGCTCGGGCTTCAACGTTGTGGGATTCAACTGGATGTCATCGCCGGCGGCGACGGAGCTGGAGAGTATTGTTATGGATTGGCTTGCGAAGCTTCTCTGTTTGCCGCCGGAGTTTCTGTTCTCCGGTGGCGGCGGCGGGGTGCTGCAGGGGACTACTTGTGAGGCTATTCTCTGCACGCTCGCGGCTGCGAGAGACCGCGCGCTCTCGCGTGGATGGTGGGTTATTTATTTGAGCTTTATACATGCAAAATTTTATTTTTTATGTTTTTTGATAAAAACGGTATTTTTTAAAATTATTAATATACATAATAGATATTTTCTTTTATATATATTAATATAGTCAATACATAACAATAAGACGATCTGAATATACACATAATAATTTTTATTATTTTAATTTGATTTATTATGTATTTTAAAATTTTAAATTATTTGTTATGATGAAGAAATTGTGATTGCATTTTTTAGTAAAATTATGAGTAGGGAATTTACATTATAATTTTGAACTATTGTTTAAGGTAAAAGTATGATATTATCAATTTTTCAGTTAAAGTGCATGGATATAACATGCTCAAGTAATTAGTTTTATTTAATTTTGATTAATAATAATAATAATCAATCGTTCAAATCTTTTGAGATTGTGCAGCCAATAAAAAAAATGAGTGAAAATAGATATTTTATTTTTTTTATTTTTTTATTTTATACAAAATTTATTTAATATATTTGAGTTAATGTTCTTCTATTTGTTAATCACCATTTTACATAAAATATATGTGTTTAAAAGAGAATTTAAGAGAGAATTGGCCATAATAAATTTCAAAATCTTTAAATATCAAAATTAAAAGCACTATGTTTCATTTTGATATAAAAATCTCATCAAGGCATTTAATTCATTTTGTATAAGAGATTTATATATATCTAATATCTATATCTTAATATTTATATAATTAAAATATCAATTTTAAAATTATATCAAAATATTGTAATCATTAATTTATATTAAATATAAATATATATATATATATATATATATATATATATATATATATATATATATATATATATATATATATATATATATATATATATATATATATATATATATATATATATATATATATATATATATTAAATATTAGATATTAGATATATGAAATCATAAGAATTGTATGGTATATATGTAAATTTTTTTTATTAAATTAAATTAGAGTGTAATAAAAATAGAAGATAATATTAATTAGTTGTTGAACTAATCTCATTTAATTCATTTTTTTTTTAATATTTACGAAACTAACTTTTTTTTTTCTTTCCCTAAACTGCAGCGATATCTCGCAGCTGGTCGTCTACGCCTCCGACCAAACGCACTGCGCGCTTCAAAAAGCCGCCCAAATCGCCAGCATTCCATCCGCCAACTTCCGCACCATCAAAACCACCCTCGCCAACGCCTTCGCCCTCACCGCCAACTCCCTCCGCCCAGCAATCGAGTCCGACATCTCCGCCGGCCTCATCCCTCTCTACCTCTGCGCAACGGTCGGCACCATCTTCCACCGCCGTCGACCGCATCCCCGAACTCGGCGAACTGACTTCCCAGCACAACATCTGGCTCCACATCGACGCCGCCTGCCGGCAGCGCCTGCATTTGCCCCGAGTTCCGCCACTTCATCGACGGCGTCGAGCTGGCTGACTCCTTCAGCTTCAACGCCCACAAATGGTTCTTCAACAACCTCGACTGCTGCTGCCTCTGGGTCAAAAACCCCACCGCGCTCATCAAATCGCTTTCCACAAACCCAGAGTACTTGAGAAACAAGGCGACGGAATCCAAGCAGGTGGTGGACTATAAGGACTGGCAGATCGCGTTGAGCAGGCGGTTCAGGTCCTTGAAGATGTGGATGGTTCTGCGGGGCTACGGAACGGCGAATCTGAGGAAGTTCCTGCGAGGACATGTGAGGATGGCGAAGGTCTTGGAAGGGCTGGTGAGATTGGACCGGCGGTTCGAGGTGGTGGTGCCGCGGCTTTTCTCGACGGTCTGCTTTCGGGTTCGGGCTGCCGGAGATGGGGAGGCAGGGAACGAGCTGAACCGGCGAGTTCTGGAGAGCGTGAACGGGGAAGGGAGGATTTTTATGACGCATGCGGTGATCGGAGGGGTTTTCGTCTTGAGATTCGCCGCCGGCGGGACATTGACGGAGGAGCGGCACGTGAGGCAGGCGTGGGTTGTTATCAAGGAGCACGTGGAGAAAGTGATGACCAAGATTAGAGTAATGGACGGTCAGTGATGAGGCACGTGTGAAGGTTGGTGGATGATAATAAGAGAGTTTATTATAAATTGAATATATTGTAATTTTTAAAAAAATTTATTTGATGAATTGTTTATGGTGTAAGCTCTAAAATATATGATTATAAAATATTTGATAATACAATTGTTTCATCTAAAGACTACGGGATTTTAATAAAAACAAATTGCAAAAGTAATGTTTAATTTGATGATTCAAGAGATTTTAAATATTTTTTTGGTTCAATAGTAAATATTAACTATTGAGGGTTTCCCAAAGATATCTTAATTAAGTGTACTTAGTATATATATATATATATATATATATATATATATATATATATATATATATATATATATATATATATATATATATATATATATATATAAGAATTTTATGTTTAATATATATTTTGATTATAAATATATTAATATTTACGATTAAATTAATCATAACAAAATAGTCTATTAAAAATTTGAAAAGATAGTAGCTTTCATCAAAAATGAATAAAAAATGATTTTCTTCAAAGATATATTGATCTAGAGTTTATATATATATATATATATATATATATATATATATATATATATATATATATATATATATATATATATATTTGTGATTAAATTCAGCGTAAATATTTAATAAATAAATGTCTTTTCATATAAGTGAATAATAATATATTAAGTTTACATTTTATTTTAATTATCTTAACAATGCCTTAGCTGTAGATCCGTGTGTACTACAATTAAAAGGAAATAATTGAAAAAAAGTATTACCTGTTATGAATAATTAATAAATAAATTTTGTAGCAAATTGTACGCACTTAGGGGTGTCAAAAAATGACTTGACACGATAACTCAACTCGAACTCGGCTCGAAAAATCCATGTTAGGATATGTAAAATAGATTTTTGAGTCGGGTTAGTGTCGTAATAGTTGACACAAATTAATTTGCGAGTCGAGTTTGTGTTGACTCAAAAAAAAACCATCGACGAATGACCCGAAATGACTTCGGATTCGTGATTAAAAGCGAAAAATTGTGGATGCATATATCTAAGCCATTTGATCATTTGGATGGCCCAGATTATTCGTAAATTCCTCTAGCCGAAATAAAATGTTGGAATGGAAAGCGGGAGAACCGTAGAAGCCCTAATTTCTTATACTTCCTTTGCGCTTGCAGCTCTGCCTCTTCTTGAGTTTGTTGCTCGGGGTGCGGCCTTGCATTCCATCTCGTCTCAACTCCGATGGAAGGAAGGCAAATCTGAAGTGTGAACTGCGGCGGCCGAATCCCTCCCAATTGACATTGCATCTCGCATCTTCGTTCTCGACTCTCGTCATGCTTCTTCTTTCTCTCATTTCGCGTCTGAGGTAATCCGTAATCCTTTGTCTTCAGAGAGCTACGATAGATCTAAATCAATCCTTCTCTGTCGTTCGTGATTGGTGATCGTTTCTTTGTATGAATGGCCATGTTGTTTAGTGTTTATTGATGATCCGTAATCCGTTAAACATTTGTTGTTTAAGACTTTAAAATGGAGGACATGCTGTTTAAGTTTAATGGTTTACTGGTTTAGGAATGGAGTGGGGCTTTTTCATAACAATCCCTCATGAAAAATTAAACTTTAACCTATCCATTTTTTGTTTCTTAAAATGAATCCCCGGGTCCTTTTTCATTCTTCTCTATCATTCGTGATTGATGATTGTTTATTCATTTATTTGTTTGCACTGCACATATGAATAGACTTGCTGTTTAACATATGCATTTATTCTTTATTGTATGAGAAATTCTTGGATTTGTGGCAAGTCGGCTGTCTTGAGAAGTTGAGATGAATATTATTGCTAAACCGATATGATTAACCTGTTAGAATCAATGTCATTTTATCTTTCATGTTCTAGAAGATAACTTAGCAAGTCTTATGATTTATACTGAAGTTTACTGTGTTGATTAGTATCATTTGAGTATCATTTACTTTATCTACTTATTATTTTTATTAGCACGTGTATTATTTGTAAGTGACTGTTTACTGATTAGGGTTTAATACATATATTATTTATAAATTTCTCATCATCAAAATTTTAATTTAGATGGAAGATTTCAATACTATTAGTAATGCTCAAGAAAATGATGTTTTTTTTCATAGGGATATTGGTGAGAATGAAATTCAAACAATTGATGAAGAGACAAGCAATAGACATGCTAGAAAGAAGAGAAGAACGTTATCATTTGTATGGGGACATTTGGATTTATTACCTATTAGAAATGATGAGAAACAAAGATGCAAATGTAAAAAATGCGGTGCAAACTACATATGTGATAGCAAATTTGGCACCGGTAATTTGAAATATCACTTACAAACTTGCAAAAAAAGGGATACGTGATATAGGCCAATACTTATTTTGCAAAGTAATTCTTCTTCATCTATTTCCATGTGCAATGCTAAGTTCAACCAGCAAGAGTTTTGTGACTTGCTTACCGCTTGCATTATTATGCATGATTTACCTTTTCAATGCGTTGAATGGCCTAGTTTTAGAGCATTTTTATATTATTTGCATCGAAACTTGCAACTTGTGTCAAAAAATACTATTAGAAATGATTGTAAAAAGATGTTCATGAAAGAGATGGGGCAAATCCAAACAATGCTAAATACTATCACTAGTCGAGTTTGCTTGATATTAGATTTATGGACTTCCATCAATACTGATTGATTTATTTGTTTAATAGCACATTTCACTGATAATGCTTGGAAGTTGCAATTTTTTTTTTTTAATTTCAATTTTATGCCACCTCCGCATGACGGTCTTGCATTATTTGAAGTAATTCAAACTTTTTTATTTAATTGGGAGATTGAAAAAAGATTTTTAGTATTACTTTAGATAATGCTTCAGCTAATAATTTATCTGTAGAATTCATAAGCAATCATTTAAATTTGAGAGGTGGTCTACTCTGCAATGGGGAATTCTTTCACATACGATGTTGTGCATATATTATAAATTTAATTATTCAAGAAGGATTAAAAGACATTGATAGCTCAACTTCAAAGGTTCGTGAAAGTATTAAATAGGTGAAAGGTTCTCATGCAAGGAAGCAAAAATTTTTGGAATGTGCAAAACAAAATTTTAGAAATGTGCTAAGCAAAATTTTATTGATGAAAAATAGGATTAAGACAAGATGGTTTTATTAGGTGAAATTCAACTTTTATTATGCTTGATAGTGCTATCTATTACAGGCGTGCTTTCTTGCATCTAGAATTGGGTGACTCGAACTACAAGAGTTGTCCATCAACAACTGAATGGGAAAAAATTATCAGCATATGCAATTTCTTAGCACCTTTTTATAAAATTACATGTGTATTTTCTAGCACAAAATATCCTATAGCAAAACTCTATTTTCTAACTATTTCAATAGCATATATAGCATTAAAGCATGAAATTTTAAGTGATAATGACTACATCAGAAGGATGACTTTAAATATGCTTTCAAATTTTGACAAATACTGATTTTATTTTTGTGTAATACTCGCAGTAGCTATTATCCTTGATCCAAGGTACAAATTTAATTTTATTGAATGGTGTTATAAAATACTTTATGGAGGTGATTGGGTTAGAGAAGTTGTAAATGCGAGAGAGAAGTTATTTTTATTGTCTAGAAATTATTCAAAGTCAAGTATGCAAGGTTCGTCATTATAAACTTTAGAATTCACTAGAACATCGCAAACTGATAATTCAAGAGCATTAACTTCAACGATTGCAAAATCACTATTTTTGCAGGTACACTTACTTTATTTTAGTCAATTTTTTTTTTTGCTTATTAAGCTAACATTTTATAATATACTTTTATTTTGTTAATGATTTTGATTTTTTTAATGAAGAAGAAAATATGCCGAGAAAATATGAGCTTGAGCTATACTTAGATGAGTCTAGGATTTACAAAAAAATGGATTTAGACATATTGCATTATTGGAGGGGCAACCAATATAGATTTCCTGAAGTTGCTGCAATAGCTCGTGATGTTTTGTGTATACCAATTTCTATTGTTGCATCTGAAAGCGCATTTAGTAATAGTGGGAGGATTCTTGATCAATATCGGAGTGAACTAAAACATGATATTGTGGAAGCATTAGTATGCACAAAGGATTGGTTATATAGAGATAAAGGTTTGAAGCATTTTTTTTTAATAAATTCTCATTGAAATCACTTATGTATCTCTAATTTTTATAATTGAAGTCTTTCTTTGTTGTAGATTTAAATGATTTTGAACTTGAAGAAGTTACAAGAAATATTATGAAGTACACTTCCAATCAAAGTGACAAGGATGGTGATGATATCTCAATTATCATAGTCAACTAGTCTCTTTGAGTATTTTTTAATTTTCATGCAAGAATTTAATGGAGGATTGTTATGATTCTAGAACAATTTTATAGGTTTTAGGTTTGGATGATATTTTGCTAAATTATTTAATCTTGCTTTCACTATCTCAAATTTGATATTATATTTTTTGTGGTTGCATGCTTGTTTATATTTAGTAGTCATTATAATTTTATGTTTAGTGTGATTGAAATATTAATAATTACTCGCTATAAAAGATGAAGGTGTGTTGTTGGAGTCCAATCAAAGAAGGTATTAGGTTTTAGAGCTTCATGGGGTGCTTAGGTTGGCTTTGTTTGGTGCCCATTGGTTGATTGGTTGGTTGGTTGGTTGGTTGGTTGGTTGGTTTGCTCCTGTGAATTGCCAAAGATCTTACAATTCTGACTTCATTTGATCATTCAAATGCACAAAATACATCATATGATCAAGAGAATCATCATGAGCCTGGAGAGAGAGTGGTTTTTTACATGTATTTATAGAGGCACTACTCCTCAATCTTTAAATAGCCCCTCATTCCTCATATGAGGGGAGGCCAAGCAAGAGAGAGGAGAGAGCTCTAAAGATCCTCCAATTGAGCAAACATCCTGACAAACAACCTCGGATGGGTTAAAATCCTCAGCGGATTCAATTCAACCTCTTCCACACAGGTTAACGTCATTGGGTAACACTCTAACAAACAACCTCGGATGGGTCAAAATTCTCAGCGAATTCAATTCGACCTTTTTCATACAGGTTAACGTTATTGGATAACACTCTAACAAACAACCTCGGATGGGTCAAAATCCTCAGCGGATTCAATTCAACCTCTTCCATACAGGTTAACGTCATTGGATAACACTCTGACAAACAACCTCGGATGGGTCAAAATCATCAGTGGATTCAATTCAACCTCTTCCACACAGGTTAATGTCATTGGGTAACACTCTGACAAACAACCTCGGATGAGTCAAAATCCTCAGTGGATTCAATTAAACCTCTTCCACACAGGTTAATGTCATCGTGTTAACAGCATTGAGCAAACACTCTGACAAACAACCTTGGATAGATAAAAAATCCTCATCGTCGCCGGTCAGCCTCCCATCCGGCATCTTCTCCCCTCACCATATCGCCGGTCATCACTGCACCTGCGATTACGATGCTGCCGTCGCTAATGCCATTCGCTAGCCACCCCAGTGCCAACCCGCATGGCGCCAATTCATCAGCGCCGGTTTATCGCCGACCATCGCGAATACGTCACCGCATCATGCGGTCATCCGGCAATACGGCGTTATCATGTCACTACGTGGCGGTTATTCTTGCACCCGTCGGACGACCAAGCGGCTCCACCGCAGCCACGTCGTCGGATCACCGAACAATTTTTATCGTCGAAACGTCGGTATCCCCCCGACTTAGGCGCTATCGCTCGTCGGTTGCTTTGCTGGAACCGTCTGCCAACCCGTTAGCCGGTCCGCCACTAAATTCGGTTACCGCTACC
Organism: Cymbidium sinense; assembly: GCA_021442155.1. Lineage (NCBI taxonomy): Eukaryota > Viridiplantae > Streptophyta > Magnoliopsida > Asparagales > Orchidaceae > Cymbidium > Cymbidium sinense. The sequence continues at coordinate 52,177,413 of CM038229.1, forward strand.
GCCGACCATCGTGGCATCTTCTACGTCGATCCTACCCGCCCATCTCCATTGCCGTTGCTACCACCCGTCGGTTGCCATGCTCCGGTCACCGACTATCGCCGGCGTCTTCGCTGACCATCGCCCGTATTCTCCGTCGGTCACCACCATCGTCCCTGGTTATCCTCGGCCGAATACCGTTGCCGCATGTCGTCCGAGCATCGTCGTACGGAGTCTCAGGTTATTGTCTCGCCAAAAGCCTCGCAGGTCGGGCGAGGTTAGTTGACATCTCTGAGGAAAACTAGAGCGCACCATATGAACTTCACGGTCTTGATAAGCCTCAGAACCCCGGTCGGTCCGGATGATTCTTACCTCTTTCAGGGAAAAGCGGAGCCTTGCCGTATGAGCTCTGATCTTGATCACCTCGATCTGGTTGGTTCGGCGAGGTTAGTTAACACCTCTTTTGAGGGAAAGCGGAGCCTTGTCATATGAGCTGGTCTTGATGCGCCTCAGAACGGTCGGTCGGCGAGGTCGATTAACACCTCAAGGAAAGCGGAGCGCGCGTATGAACTTCGGGTCTTGATCACCTCCGTCCGGTCGGTCAGGCGAGGTTAGTTAACACTCTTCGAGGAAAAGCGGAGCCTGCCGTATGACTACGGTCTTGATCCTCGAGCGACATTCTCTCAAGGAGAAGAGAAGGTGCCTTCTCCCTTGGCACTAGGGGGGTTTTTATAGACCCCCTATAGAGACAAAAAGATAAAAAATCAAAAAGAAACCATTCAAAACCATCAAAAGCGCAAAATCACTCAAAATCATCAAAATGGTAGCGGGTCAAAGCGGACAAAACCCTCTTGGGCCCTTCGACCCAGCGCGTACGGCCCAGCGTCTTGTAGCCGCCCTTCGCCGCTCGGCCTTCACGCCGTCAGCCCTCTGCGACCGGTCAGCATTAGCCAGCGTCCACTGCTCAGCCCGCGTCGGCCGCGTCGACCTGCTGCCCAGCGGCCAGGCATGATTTCTGGCCGACGCCACCCGCAGGAGCGCCCATGACCTTTAGCGGCCTTCGTCGCATGGCGCCAGCGTAGCGTGCTCCGTCTTGTGGCGCTGTAGAGACCGGATGGGTCGTAACCTCAATTTCTCGTACATACCTACACATATTTGGCGGTCAGCCTTAGTAGTCATAATCTTGTGCTTACATGAAGATCTGTTCTCTCAAAATGTGGTTAATGGACAGTGATTTCGTTGAAGAATTTCTATTTTGAAGTACTTGGCATATATTTTTTGATGATTGAGATAATATCATCCAAAATAGAGGGAAATATGACCTTAGAAATTTCTCTAGTAAAACGAATCTTGATCGAAAACAATTGTCAGTGGCTAGAGATCAAGCACTTAAAATATCATTTGAAACTTTGAGACATTAGTTAAATTCCTAAAAAGCTCTCAAATATGGAGTGTTTATAGTCAAATCGAGCGTCTCGACGAGCCGGTTCCAACAAGGGAAAGATCTTACAATTCTGACTTCATTTGAACATTCAAATGCATAAAATACATCATATGATCAAGGGAATCATCATGAGCCATCCGATGGAGAGGAGTGGTTCGGATTTTGCATGTATTTATAGAGGCGCTCATCCGTCATAAATAGCCTCATTCCTCATATGAGGGGAGACAAGCAAGAGAGAGGAGAGCTCTAAAGATCCTCCAAGCTGTCGTCGCCACTCAACGGTCGTCAACCGCGTTGATCCTGCCGTCGTCAATCCTTTGTCGGTCTCCATCATGAGGACTTCTACGAGTAATTGTTCTCGTGATTGCTCATTCAGTTCACCATCATCATTACTACTAGCAGCTTGCTACCAGCGTGACTACATAGTTGTTATTCCTTTCTCATATACAATTCCTAATCCGATGCTCGGAAGATCTTGTACTCAAGCAGATACATAGTAGAAGCTTTTCTTTGGGCTAGGCCGTGGTTTTCCCTCTTTTGAGGTTTTCCGTAAAATTCTGAGTTTTATTGTTCACTCTTTAAATACCTGTGTGTGTCTTTGGATTCATGAAGCTAAGCGAATACTTTTCTTCTTGTGGTTTTAGCAGCAACAATATTATAAAGTCTTATTATAACTATCTCATGAAAAATTATAGAATATCATGAAGTTTTGAGTAATAATATTTATTGTTAAATTTCTTTCTCTATTTGGTTAAATAAATTATTTCAGATTTTTATCATTATAAAGCTTATACGGGTCGGGTTCTGGTTATTCGAGTTCGAGTCGGGTTCGGGTTAGAAATTTGAACTCATTTAATATTCGAGTCGGGTTCGAGTCAAGTCGGGTTCGGGTTAAAAATTTGAACTCATTTTTAAATTCGGGTCAGGTTCAGATTGAATATTTTCAAGTCGAATTAATTTCAGGTTAGACTCTGATCAGACCTGCAAATCTGAATTGACAACTCTATACGCACTATTCGAAGACGATGAGGAGAAATTTTGAAAAAAATATATTATTGAATATTAATTTAATAAAAAATAATTATAATTTTTTTAAAAGATCTAGTGATCCTTAAAATGGGCGACTAGCTATACTTTTTTATATTTTATATTTTATATTTTCTTTCAGTATTTTGTAAATTTATTTTTTAATTAAGTTTCTGTTTTTTTATATAAACATTTTTATCGAATTTATTTTTTTTAATATTTTATGTATATTTTATTTTTTTATTTTTAATTTGACATTTTTAAAATTTTATTTTATTCTTTTTTATTGTTTAATTTTAAAATTTTTATTAATTTATTTAAGTTTCCTTATTCTTATTTAAGTTTTTTTAGTTTTTATTTTATTTCATATTCATGATTTTTTATTTTGTTTTATTTATTTAAGTTTTAATATTTTAGATATTTTTAATTTGTTTAATTTTTTGTAATTAAAATTTTAATTTTAATTTTTTTTTTAAATTATAATGATATATAAAATTAATTTGCCTAGAAATTTTATTAAATTTATGATGTTGAAAGTGTTGATTAATAAATTATAATTTTAATACAATTTATTCTATTAAAAAATTTTATTAAATTTTATTTTTAGTTCTTCATTATAATTGTTTTGTGACACCATGAATTCAAACAGATCTTGAAAGTAGTTAAACTTCAAATTAATTTACATTACAAAATAAGAATTTAATACATAATTTAAAGAGTTAAAACTTGAAAGTAATATTCAAAATTTAAAATAATTTACATTATCACACACTTCTTACTATTAAGAACATTTAATATAATTCCTTCGTCTACGGCGTGATATTATATGTGACTTTAGTGTGTACCTATTTGATCTCATTCTTGATCGTTCCCTAAGACTATGTTATTGTTCTTCTTCTTCTTGTTAATAAATATAATTATAATTTATTAATAAAATATTTCAATATGATAAGTTTAATAAAATTTTAAAGCAAATATAATAAAAATTGAAAATTTAATATCATACACTATTGTAGTTTCAAAAAATAAATATTTAAAATAAAAATATGAATTCAAAAAAATTATTAAAAAAAAGACAATATAGTATAAACTTTAAATTGGAAATAGAAACTTAAAAATTTTAAAAATTAATATTACTTTTCTAAAATATAATTTAATGTATAATTTTAATTAAAAAGAAATTAAAAATAAGTACTTAATTTAAAATGCTAAATTAATAAAATTAAGAAACCTTAAATAAAATTAAAATATTAAAATAAAAAAAATTAAAAGAAATATTTAAAATAAAAACTTAAATAAAATATAAATTTACAAAATATTGAAAAAATACAAAAAATTTGAGGGAACTGTAGCTAGTCAGCCACTTTAATAACGACTAGCTCCTTAAAAAAATTTTTTAAAAAAATTTATTTTTTATTAAATTAATATTTAATGATCATTCGCGATATTAATAAGAACTACAAAGGTCAATTACTTCTCGAACTTAGAGAAGACAAAGTTATAAAATTTAGACTCTTTCATATTAATTAGAGCTCTTCATATTAAACTCTTTCATTTAATTCCTAATCCATTATATGATTAAATAAGAATGGTCATCTATTTAAAATTTCTAAGACTAATATATATATATAGAGAGAGAGAGAGAGAGAGAGAGAGAGAGAGAGAGATTAGAAACGTTTTTAAATGAAGGACATCCATATTTAGAAGGTGGATAGCAACAACAAAAATTTGGCAAGATCACCATGACGGAAGGTCAGCCTTAGTGCACTAATGGTCGAACAGCTGTTCTGTTAACGCTGTCCACTTCGCCAACTAAGGAAAGCAACGTACTGAGACGATCGCCGGATATCTGAGCATCTATAGCCGAGCTGTCGACGAGATGACACGACGCGTTCGTTAGATTTTTTCCCTTCAATTTGGGAAATTTTCACCATTTTTAATCTCTGTAGCATGGATTCGCGTGTCGGTAGGTCGAGATTTTGGCGAGGGGGCGATCAGAGGATCAACTCCAGTAAACATCCAAAATCTGTTCGCAAGAAGATTCAGAGGCATTCTGTAGAAGTTTAAAGCAAATGGGTATATTGGAGAAGACCCGCTAAGGCATTGGTCAAAAAACCAGGTATTGTGCAAAATAGAAATTATCAATCCTAACATAACCATACAGGATAAATCGCTCAAACATGTAACACCGTTAATACAAGAGCAGTTTAGAAAGCACATTGAGGGTCTATTAGCCCTAAAGGTAATCAGACCCAGCATGAGTCGGCATCGCACCATGGCAATGATAGTCAACTCCGGTACAACAATTGATCCAATATCAGGCAAAGAAATAAAAGGGAAGGAAATGATGGTCTTTAACTACCGATCATCAATGATACATATAAAGACCGGTATTCATTACCGTGAATCAATACCCTACTAAAAAAGATCGGAATAGCTTTATTCCAAATTCGAAAAGTGGCATCGGTAGCTTGATGCAGAAAATAGAATGGGCTTTCATCAACCCAATCATATCTGAATGGCTTGTAATGCCATTCAGACTCAAGAATACACCTGCTACATTTCTAAGAAAAATGGATAGATGCTTCGAACATTGTTCAAACTTTCTAATCATTTATATTGATGATATATTGATCTTTAGTAATTATGAGCAGGAGCACAAGGATCACTTAGAAGAATTCTTAAGAATCGTGGAAAAGGAAGGACTAGTGCTGTCACCCACCAAAATAAAAATTGCAGCCACACAAATAGACTTCTTGAGAGCAGTTATCGGGAACAAAAGAATCAAGCTACAACCCCATATCATCAAAAGAATTGCAGACTTCCCAGAAGAAAAACTAAGAGAAAAACAAGGACTACGTTCATGGCTCGGAATCCTGAATTATGCCAGGTCATATATTCCCAACCTTGGCACTCTTCTAGGTCCATTATATGAAAAGACGTCCCCTCACGGTGACAAACGAATTAAAAGCCATGATTGAAAATTAATTCAAAAATAAAGACTATAGTCCGTAGAATTACGGACCTAGAAATCCCACCAGAAAATGCATACATAGTCCTGGAAATAGATGGATGCATGGAAGGATGGGGAGGAATATGCAAATGGAAAGAGAAGAAAGGTGACCCAAGAAATACAGAAAAAATCTGTGCATACGCAAGTGGCAAATTTCCAACAGTCAAATCAACCATAGATGCTGAAATTCATGCATGTATGGAGACACTCAGCGCACTGAAAATTCATTATCTGGATAAAAAGGAAATCACTCTTAGAACCGACTGCCAAGCCATAATTTCATTTTATAATAAAATCGCCCAAAATAAACCATGTAGAGTCAGATGGCTAGCTTTCACGGACTATATCAGCGGCTTGGGAATCACCATTAATTTTGAGCATATTGATGGAAAGAACAACATCTTGGCAGATAATCTTTCTAGATTAACATTTGTTCTCTGTGCAGGAAAGGAAGGCACTCAGGAATGGATCAACGATGAAATGGAAAGGGACCCATGGGAGCTCGCCCAAATACAAAATCAGTATGGGTCGAAAAATCAGCAAATGAAGGAATTCGCAATGATGACTTCGACATCAACCCAGAGACATTACAAGAAGCCTACGAGAGGTTTACGGAGATCAAAGATGGCCTAGAGCTCCCTTGGAAAGCCTCATCATCTAAAAATGTTCCATATCAAAAGAATGATATACATAAAGAATTATTTTGTGAAACCTTTAATCATCCCATTACATTGGAAGCATTCGACCAACTTGAAAGAGCGCCTACCGGATCGAGGTCGAACAAACCAAAAGCGTTCTCAAAGAAATACAAATCCTACTATGAATATACGAGAACAAGATGAAATGATAAAGGCGGGAGGAAAGGACAATGTGTGGTAGGACCTACCGCGTAATGCATAACAATGAAGAAAGATCCGACATAATTTAGCTACACTTACCGATAAATCACGAAAGATCAAATTTGTGAGGATAGTGGGCCCACTCTACTTTTAGCACATGATTCGTAGAACTTTTCTAAAGGAATCCCCATTATTACCACCCTAAAAACTTTTAATGTTTTATTGTACCACTGGCACATGGGCTGCCAGGCCTCTAGTATTTTATTGTACCACTGGCACATGGGTTGCCAGAAAACCATGGGCTAGTTACTGGTTTTTAGAAAACCAGGGGCCAGTTATTTGGCTATAAATAGCAGTGTTTGTATGAGTTGAAGACACACAACTCCTTCAGTTGAAGTTTTCTTCTCTTCTAGGATTTTTCAGTCTGCGAGCTTAAGTCTTGTAAGTCTTTCCTTATTAATATATCTGTTCTATTTTTATTATTGGCAAAAGTTCTTCGTGACCCCAAGCCAACGATCTATATCCTTAATTTGTTTGGTATCAGAGCTATGTTGGGCAAAAACCCCTCCCTGTTCTAGGGGAAATCTAGTAAGAATATTTGTTTAATTAAGTTTTGATTATACTCATACGGTAAGACGCGGTGTCCTGATCCTTCAGCCAGTAACCCGGGGGACTCATGAGATTGCCGAGAATAGTAGGCAGCGAAAAGGATTGATCAGGGTTGCACTGGAACTTATCTTTAAGTATAATTTAAAATTTTGTTACTCAAATACTCTAAACGATTGAACCTAAAACACCTTTTTCCAAAATTTCTGTCCACTTAAGCTTAACCTATGAGCGACTGGAAACTATCTTCTTTGAGCACCGACTATAAAACTGCACTTCGATCTACTAACTCTATAGATCCCCATCTTCGTAAAACCCAACTGAATCTTGTTTAAATAGTGCTTACGCCTAAGTTCGTTGTAAGCGACAACACTATTATCCAACTTTTAGTAACCATTGAAAAGGTTCGACGTTTAGAAGAACGCTTGGACCAAATCCAATCCTCACCTAAGGTAGCAGCCGAAAGTTTTGAATCTTCAATATCTGCTCTACAAGACCAACTCCAGAACCTTTCCCTTGGAAAACCAACTACACCTCCCAAAACCTCTTATACCCCCCATACCCCTCACACCATCACGGACACACCATCCAGCCCTCACGAAAATGACGAATTTGCTCTAATGGCTTATTCCGATGAACTTCATTATGGGACACCTCGATCTGAAGATGGCATGTGATTCGTACTTCTCCCTCTTCCTCTATTTGAATAACTGCCTACATGAAGCTCTTTCAGCTTCTGCGGAAGATGGTGGGGAGATACAATCTACCGAAATGCCATATCCTAAACCCGAACCCCCTAGAAACCTGGATTTTCCCTTCTCAGACCCTGAACACGAAGCATCTTCAGCTCCACCTTCAAACGACTCATGTTTTACCTTAAACGACCAACTGGCTGAACTTGATTACCCAAAACTCAAACGGATGGCTGACAAAGCTGATCATCTTTATGCATCTGTTTCATCATCCTACCTCCCACCAAATGAAGCAGGTTATGGGACCCGGTACCCACGGCAACCTCCTCTACATCACACGGCTATACTCCACCCCCAACCTACTACCAGAATCACAAACCACGGAGTACCGATTTTAAGTAAACCTACGGCCGGAACATGTGGAACCTACCTTCAGCTTTCAATAATCAAGAGTCTTGGTACTAAGATTTCTCATTATATGATGACGTGATCTCGCGATGGGAGTCCAACACACTCAATCTTCTTAATGACAAACAATTCGCCGATAACAAATCCAAAGTGCTCTTCATCAAAAACCTACTTGGAGAAGACGAGAAGAAGATATACATGGCGGATGTGGCATGTGGCTACGAGATCTTTGGTCAATATAGCGGATGATCCACAAAATGTCCTATCCCAAATAAGGCGCATCATCCTACTGGAAGATCCCTACTAAGGCTCCACAGAAGAACAAAACAGAGCCTACCAAGACTTGGAAAGATTGGGCTGCGACCAAATCAAGAACATGTTCAATTATATGAACGACTACAAAACGCTAGCAGCAAGGTCTGGAAGAATGTATATTAACTCCGAACTTTCAGATAAATTCTTCAGAAAAATGCCAGCGATTCTTGGAGATGAAATCAAGACGGCCTTTAAAGAAAAATACCCAGGTTGCTCAATCGGTGTGCTACCACGATCGATTCACGTGTCATGCCAGAACTAAAAAGATTCAAAGAGGCATCAAAGATCTGTCGATATGCCAAAAAATACCAATTCCTGGTTATTACAACAATACTAGGAAATATGGGCTCAGAAAATCAAAAAACTACAAAGGCAAGCTCCATGATACTCACATTAGAGTGATCAAAAATAAGAACAAAACCCGCTCGACGAAATGCCGATGTTATATCTGCGGCGATGAAGGACATTTCGCGCGCGAATGCAAAAATAAGCACGGAAATATGGCCAGGGCAGCCATATTAAAGGATTTAGACCTACCTGAGGATTACGACGTCCTCTCTGTAGATCTAAACGAGGATCCCTCTGATGCAATTTGTAGCATATCGAGGAAGGAGAAGGTACACTGAGCCAAATAAGGCATGCACTTGAAGACCTACCACCTGACGAATATGGTTTCATGATAACTACGAAGGATCTAGGATGGAGGTATGCAGTCAAACTAACCAGCCTACAGGAGAACTGTTCTCACAGCTGGGAATACAATAAACCGATACAAGGGCCTTACACAAAATGTACATACTACGCCATCATCACTAACATTAATATGAGGATCCACTGTGTCATTTGTAAAACCTCAGCATGTCCCATGTGCGCTAAATTCTACTTGGAAATCGAAATCCAAAAGGAACTTACGCTACAAACATATCAATCAAAGGACGCATTAATCCACGAACTGGTGAAGTACTCAGATCACCTAGCTGAGGAGAATAAATGCTTAAGGCAACACATGCAAGACCTCTTAAAACCTCAATTAGAGAAAGAATGTGACGAACTCCTACTAAGGGATAAGGGAAAAAGAATTGTTGAAGAAGAAGACGAAATTTTGGCGCTACTAGGGCTTAACCTATGAGCGACTAGAAACTATCTTCTTTGAGCACCGACTATAAAACTGCACTTCGATCTACTGACTCTATAGATCCCCCATCTGCTGGGTTCGTAAAACCAATTGAATCTTGTTTAAATAGTGCTTCTGCCCTAAGTTCTTTAACTAAGCAGACAACACTATTATCCAACTACTTTTAGTAACCATTGAAAAGGTTCGACGTTTAGAAGAACGCTTGGACCAAATCCAATCCTCACCTAAGGTAGCAGTTGAAAGTTTTGAATCTTCAATATCTGCTCTACAAGACCAACTCCAGAACCTTTCCCTTGAAAAACCAACTACACCTCCCAAAGCCTCTAACAAAAGGTTCTTCGTTTTTCAAAATTCGAAAGAAATCTTTCAAAAAGAAAAACAAAGGTCTTCTAATTAAGGATGGCCTCATCCTCCACTCAAATGAGGTTATCGTCCACCTCTTTCCGAAACCCTAACCCATCCACATCAGAAAACACCCTGGTGGATGACCAAATCTGAGGTTACAGAATGAGATCTAGACTAGCGTACGAACTTCAACGGCTACTACCGAGGCAAAGAAGGTACCAACCAACGCTAGAAAGTCAACTTCACCCAGATGCCAAACTTCAGATCTCTCAACAACGGCAGGCAAACCTAGTACCTACCGAAACTTTATATGAAGACGGATGGACAGGACATCGGCATCGTGTATATCAACACTATTCTGAAGAAAGAATTCTCGCCGTCAACAATGTCCAGATAAATATTCCCTTCATCCGACAACAATCTTATCAGAGATTAATCCAGGAAGGAATGCAACATATCCACCTAGGATTAATGGTGAACATACATAGCACCGTCGAGACGCCGGAACCACGACACTAATAGTCCTCAGGGACACTAGATGGCGTTCAGACGTATCCATCATCGTTACCATGGAGATAGACCTGTCAACAAGAATGCAGTTGGTATACATTGCTCCAGATCTCATGATCTCTGTGCATGATTTCTTAAACCATATAGAACTGGTAATCTTAACGCACGGGTATGAGGACTGCGGACTGTGCCTGATCAATCCTCTGGTAAAAGGTGTTTTAGGTTCAATCGTTTAGAGTATTTGAGTAACGAAATTTTAAATTATACTTAAAGATAAGTTCCAGTGCAACCCTGATCAATCCTTTTTTAAACTGCGGTACTACTATTATCGGCAATCTCATGAGTCCCCCGGGTTACTGGCTGAAGGATCAGGACACCGCGTCTTATCGTATGAGTATAATCAAAACTTAATTAAACAAACATTCTTACTAGATTTCCCCTAGAACAGGGAGGGGTTTTTGCCCAACATAGCTCTGATACCAAACAGATTATGGATATAGATCGTTGGCTTGGGGTCACGAAGAACTTTTGCCAATAATAAAAATAGAACAGATATATTAATAAGGAAAGACTTACAAGACTTAAGCTCGCAGACTGAAAAATCCTAGAAGAGAAGAAAACTTCAATTGAAGGAGTTGTGTGTTTTCAACTCATACAAGCATTTCTATTTATAGCCAAATAACTGGCCCCTGGTTTTCTAAAAACTAGTAACCAGCCCATGGTTTTCTGGCAACCCATGTGCCAGTGGTACAATAAAATACTAGATGCCTGGCAGCCCATGTGCCAGTGGTACAATAAAATATTAAAAGTTTTTAGGGTGGTACAATAATGGGGATTCCTTTAGAAAAAGTTCTGCGGGAATCATGTGCTAAAGTAGAGTGTGGGCCCACTATGCTCTGTCAAATTTGATCTTTGCGTGATTTATCGGTAAGGCTGGAAAGTAGCTGAATTATGTCGGCCAGTCTTTCTTCATTGTTGCGTACACGTGGGTAGAGGTCCTTCCACACATTATCCTTTCCTCCTGACCGTCTTTTACTGTATTTCATCTTGTTCTCGTATATTCATAGTAGGATTTGTATTTCTTTGAGAATAGTTTTGGTTTGCTCGACCTCGATCTGGTAGGTGGCTCTTTCAAGTTGGTCGAATGCTTCCAATGTAATGGGATGATTAAAGGTTTCACATAATAATTTTTTATGTATATCATTCTTTTGATATGGAACATTTTTAGATGATGAGGCTTTCCAAGGGAGCTCTGGGCCATCTTTGATCTCCGTAAACCTCTCGTAGGCTTCTTGTAATGTCTCTGGGTTGATGTCGAAGTCATCATTGCGAATTCCTTCATTTCGATTTTTACCCATATCGATTTTGTATTTGGGCGAGCTCCCATGGGTCCCTTTCCATTTCATCGTTGATCCATTCCTGAGTGCCTTCCTTTCCTGCACAGAGAACAAATGTTAATCTAGAAAGATTATCTGCCAAGATGTTGTTCTTTCCATCAATATGCTCGAAATTAATGGTAATTCCCAAGCCGCTAATATAGTCCGTGAAAGCCAGCCATCTGACTCTAGATGGTTTATTTTGGGCGGTTTTGTTATAAAATGAAATTATGGCTTGGCAGTCGGTTCTAAGAGTGATTTCCTTTTTATCCAGATAATGAATTTTCAGTGCGCTGAGTGTCTCCATACATGCGTGAATTTCAGCATCTATGGTTGATTTGACTGTTGGGAATTTGCCACTTGCGTATGCACAGATTTTTTCTGTATTTCTTGGGTCAACTTTCTTCTCTTTCCATTTGCATATTCCTCCCCATCCTTCCATGCATCCATCTGTTTCCAGGACTATGTATGCATTTTCTGGTGGGATTTCTAGGTCTGGTAATTTCTGGACTATAGTCTTTATTTTTTGAATTAATTTCCAATCATGGCTTTTAATTCGTTTGTCACCGTGAGGGGACGTCTTTTCATATAATGGACCTAGAAGAGTGCCAAGGTTGGGAATATATGACCTGGCATAATTCGATTCAGAACCTAACGTAGTCCTTATTTTTCTCTTAGTTTTTCTTCCGGGAAGTCTCGATTCTTTTGATGATATGGGGTTGTAGCTTGATTCTTTTGTTCCGATATAACGCTCCCAAAAAAGTCTATTTGTGTGGCTGCAATTTTCATTTTGGTGGGTGACAGCACTAGTCCTTCCTTTTCCACGATTCTTAAGAATTCTTCTAAGTGATCCTTGTGCTCCTGCTCATAATTACTAAAGATCAATATATCATCAATATAAATGATTAGAAAGTTTGAACAATGTTCGAAGCATCTGTCCATTTTTCTTTGAAATGTAGCTGGTGCATTCTTGAGTCCGAATGGCATTACAAGCCATTCGTATAGCCCAGTTGGGCTGATGAAAGCAGTCCATTCTATTGAGCTCGGGTGCATTGCTACCTGATGGAAGCCACTTTTCAAGTCAAATTTGGAATAAATTCTGCTATTCTCTATCTTTTTTAGTAGGGTATTGATTCCTGGTAATGAACACTGGTCTTTATATGTATTGTCATTGAGCGATCGGTAGTTAAAGACCATCCTTTCCTTCCCTTTTATTTCTTTGCATGATATTGGAACAATTGTTGTACCGGAGTTGACTATCATTGCCATGGTGCGATGCCGACTCGTGCTGGGTCTAATTACCTTTAGGGCTAATAGACCCTCAATGTGCTTTCTAAACTGCTCTTGCATTAACGGTGTTACATGTTTGAGCGGTTTATCCTGTATGGTTATGTCAGGATTGATAATTTCTATTTTGTACAATACCTGGTTTTTTGACCAATGCCTTAGTGGGTCTTCTCCAATGAACCCGTTTGCTTTAAGCTTCTGCAGAATGCCTCTGAATCTTCTTGCAAACGGATTTTGGTCTATGGACTGATGGACCCATTCTGGTTGTAACGTGATGTAAAAATCATAGTCTATTTCGAGTTCTGTGATCTGCTTGTTTGCGACTTCTAATTCTATAGAGGTTATAACAGGTGTAATTTCTTTATAGAAAGTGACAATGTTACCTTCTATCCTTACTCCTCCATTCAGGCTCCTTAAGAAGTTGCATCCAAGTAACATTTGGATTCCGTCCTTGGTATCCATTTCCATGCAATAAACCAGCGGGATCCGAAATTTATGTTCTCCAATAGTCATCGAACCATTCTTTATTTTTATCTCTGCCTTTGTGACCGAGTTTACACCGTGGAACATTATTTGATAATTCAGTTTCTCTCGTGCTGCTTCTAGTACATCTTTTGTGTTTACGCAGCAGGATGTAGCTTCGGTGTCCACGATTGCTTGTATAAAGTAGAGTGTGGGCCCATACCCCTCACACCATCACGGATCAGAGGAAAGACTTACAAGACTTAAGCTCGCAGATTGAAAAATCCTAGAAGAGAAGAAAACTTCAACTGAAGAAGTTATGTGTTTTCAACTCATACAAGCGTTGCTATTTATAGCCAAATAACTGGCCCCTGGTTTTCTAAAAACCAGTAACCAGCCCATGGTATTAGCCCATGGTTTTCTGGCAACCCATGTGTCAGTGGTACAATAAAATACTAGATGCCGCGTGTGCTGGTACAATAAAACATTAAAAGTTTTTAGGGTGGTACAATAATGGGGATTCCTTTAGAAAAAGTTCTACGGGAATCATGTGCTAAAGTAGAGTGTGGGCCCACTATGCTCTGTCAAATTTGATCTTTGCGTGATTTATCGGTAAGGCTGGAAAGTAGAATTATGTCGGCCAGTCTTTCTTCATTGTTGCGTACACGTGGGTAGAGGTCCTTCCACACATTGTCCTTTCCTCCTGACCGTCTTTTACTGTATTTCATCTTGTTCTCATATATTCGTAGTAGGATTTGTATTTCTTTGAGAACAGTTTTGGTTTGCTCGACCTCGATCTGGTAGGCGGCTCTTTCAAGTTGGTCGAATGCTTCCAATGTAATGGGATGATTAAAGGTTTCACATAATAATTCTTTATGTATATCATTCTTTTGATATGGAACATTTTTAGATGATGAGGCTTTCCAAGGGAGCTCTGGGCCATCTTTGATCTCCGTAAACCTCTCGTAGGCTTCTTGTAATGTCTCTGGGTTGATGTCGAAGTCATCATTGCGAATTCCTTCATTTGCTGATTTTTTGACCCATATTGATTTTGTATTTGAGCGAGCTCCCATGGGTCCTTTTCCGTTTCGTCGTTGATCCATTCCTGAGTGCCTTCCTTTCCTGCACAGAGAACAAATGTTAATCTAGAAAGATTATCTGCCAAGATGTTGTTCTTTCCATCAATATGCTCAAAATTAATGGTGATTCCCAAGCCACTGATATAGTCCGTGAAAGCCGACCATCTCTAGATGGTTTATTTTGGCGATTTTGTTATAAAATGAAATTATGGCTTGGCAGTCGGTTCTAAGAGTGATTTCCTTTTTATCCAGATAATGAATTTTCAGTGCGCTGAGTGTCTCCATACATGCGAATTTCAGATCTATGGTTGATTTGACTTGAATTTGCCACGTATGCATGATTTTTCTATATTTCTTGGGTCACCTTTCCTCTCTTTTTATTTGCATATTCCTCCCCATCCTTCCATGCATCCATCTGTTTCCAGGACTATGTATGAATTTTCTGGTGGGATTTCTAGGTCTGGTAATTTCTGGACTATATTCTTTATTTTTTGAATTAATTCCCAATCATGGCTTTTAATTCGTTTGTCACCGTGAGGGGACGTCTTTTCATATAATGGACCTAGAAGAGTGTCAAGGTTGGGAATATATGACCTGGCATAATTCAGGATTCCGAGCCACGAACGTAGTCCTTGTTTTTCTCTTAATTTTTCTTCTGGGAAGTCTGCAATTCTTTTGATGATATGGGGTTGTAGCTTGATTCTTTTGTTCCCGATAACTGCTCCCAAGAAGTCTATTTGTGTGGCTGCAATTTTCATTTTGGTGGGTGACAGCACTAGTCCTTCCTTTGCCACGATTCTTAAGAATTCTTCTAAGTGATCCTTGTGCTCCTGCTCATAATTACTAAAGATCAATATATCATAAATATAAATGATTAGAAAGTTTGAACAATGTTTGAAGCATCTGTCCATTTTTCTTTGAAATGTAGCCGGTGCATTCTTGAGTCCGAATGGCATTACAAGCCATTCGTATAGCCTAGTTGGGCTGATGAAAGCAGTCCATTCTATTGAGCTCGGGTGCATTGCTACCTGATGGAAGCCACTTTTCAAGTCAAATTTGGAATAAATTCTGCTATTCCCGATCTTTTTTAGTAGGGTATTGATTCCTGGTAATGAATACTGGTCTTTATATGTATTGTCATTGAGCGATTGGTAGTTAAAGACCATCGTTTCCTTCCCTTTTATTTCTTTGCCTGATATTGGATCAATTATTGTACCGAAGTTGACTATCATTGCCATGGTGCGATGTCGACTCGTGCTAGGTCTGATTACCTTTAGGGCTAATAGACCCTCAATGTGCTTTCTAAACTGCTCTTGCATTAACGGTGTTACATGTTTGAGCGGTTTATCCTGTATGGTTACGTCAGGATTGATAATTTCTATTTTGCACAATACCTGATTTTTTGACCAATGCCTTAGCGGGTCTTCTCCAATGTACCCGTTTGCTTTAAGCTTCTACAGAATGCCTCTGAATCTTCTTGCGAACAGATTTTGGTCTATGGACTGATGGACCCATTCTGGTTGTAACTTGATGTAAAAATCATAGTCTATTTCGAGTTCTGTGATCTGCTTGTTTGTGACTTCTAATTCTGTATAGGTTATAACAGGTGTAATTTCTTTATAGAAAGTGACAATGTTACCTTGTATCCTTACTCCTCCATTCAGGCTCCTTAAGAAGTTGCATCCAAGTAACATTTGGATTCCATCCTTGGTATCCATTTCCATGCAATAAACCAGCGGGATCCGATATTTATGTTCTCTAGTAGTCATCGTACCATTCTTTATTTTTGTCTCTGCCTTTGTGACCGAGTTTACACCGTGGAACATTATTGATAATTCAGTTTCTCTCGTGCTGCTTCTGGTACATCTTTTGTGTTTACGCAGCAGGATGTAGCTCCGGTGTCCACGATTTCTTGTATGCGGAATTGTTGTATATCAGGTACATTAAAGAAAATGATGAGATTGTAAAGACGATTTATGACCTTTCTGGGTGATTTTTCTGCTTGCTCCTTGACTGCTTCATTTAGGATTCTGATTTCTGAGCATTCATCAATTTCGTCTTCTTCTTCAACAATTCTTTTTCCCTTATCCCTTAGTAGGTGTTCGTCACATTCTTTCTCTAATTGAGGTTTTAAGAGGTCTTGCATGTGTTGCCTTAAGCGTTTATTCTCCTCGCCTAGGTGATCAGTACTTCACCGGTTCATTGGATTAATACATTACTTTGATTGATATGTTTGTAGCGTAAGTTCCTTTTGGATTTCGATTTCCAGGTAGAATTTAGCGCACATGGGACATGCTGAGGTTTTACAAATGACACAGTGGATCCTCATATTAATGTTAGTGACGATGGCGCAGTATGTACATTTTGTGTAAGGCCCTTGTATCGGTTTATTGTATTCCTAGCTGTGAGAACAGTTCTCCTGTAGGCTAGTTAGTTTGACTGCATACCTCCATCCTAGATCCTTCATAGTTATTATGAAACCATATTCGTCAGGTGGTAGGTCTTCAAGTGCTTGCCTTATGTGGCTCAGTGTATTGGCACCTTCTCCTTCTGATATGCTACAAATTGCATCAGAGGGATCCTCGTTTAGATCTACAGAGAGGACGTCGTAATCCTTAGGTAGGTCTAAATCCTTTAGTATGGCTGCCCTGGCCATATTTCCGCGCTTATTTTTGCATTCGCGCGTGAAATGTCCTTCATCGCCGCAGATATAACATCGGCATTTCGTCGAGCGAGTTTTGTTCTTATTTTTGATCACTCTAATGTGAGTATGATGGGGCTTGCCTTTGTAGTTTTTTGATTTTCTGAGGCCATATTTCCTAGTATTGTTGTAATAACCAGGAATTGGTATTTTTTGGCATATCGACAGATCTTTGATGCCTCTTTGAATCGCCGCCTTTTTGCATAGGTCTGCTGAGTATTGATACGTGAATCGTATCCGTGGTAGCACACCGATTGAGCAACCTGGGTATTTTGCTTTAAAGGCCATCTCGATTTCATCTCCAAGAATTGCTGGCATTTTTCTGAAGAATTTATCTGAAAGTTTGGAGTTAATATACATTCTTCCAGACCTTGCTGCTAGTGTTTTGTAGTCGTTCATATAATTGAACATGTTCTTGATTTGGTCGCAGCCCAATCTTTCCAAGTCTTGGTAGGCTCTATTTTGTTCTTCTGTGGAGTCTTGGTAGGGATTTTCCAGTAGGATGATGCGCCTTATTTGGGATAGGTCATTTTGTGGATCATCCGCTATATTGACCAGCATCTCGTATTCAGTTTCACTTGCCATCCGCCACTGGATCTAAATCTTTTTCTCGTCTTCTCCAAGTAGGTTTTCAATGAAGAGCACTTTGGATTTGTTATCGGCAAATTGTTTGTCATTAAGAAGATTGAGTGTGATGGACTCCCATCGCGAGATCACGTCATCATATAATGAGAAATCTTCTGGTAGTACCAGTAAGACTCCTTGATTATTGAAAGCTGATGGTAGGTTCCACATGTTCCGGCCGTAGGTTTTCTTAAAATCGGTACTTCGTGGTTTGTAATTGTGGTAGTAGGTTGGGGGTGGAGTATAGCCGTGTGATGTAGAGGAGGTTGCCGGTGGCTACATTACTGGTCCCATAAATGGTTCATTTGGTGGGAGGTAGGATGATGAAACAGATGCATAAAGATGATCAGCTTTGTCAGCCATCCGTTTGAGTTTTGGGTAATCAAGTTCAGCCAGTTGGTCATTAAGATAAAACCTGAGTCGTTTGAAGGTGGAGTTGAAGGTGCTTCGTGTTCAGGGTCTGAGAAGGGAAAATCCAGGTTTCTAGGGGGTTCGGGTTTAGGATATGGCATTTCGGTAGATTGTATCTCCCCACCATCTTTCGCAGAAGCTGGAAGAGCTTCATGTAGGCAGTTATTCAAATAGAGGAAGAGGGAGAAGTCTGAATCATCATCGTCATCTTCTGTATCAGAGGTGTCCCATACGGGTTCATCGGAATAAGCCATTAGAGCAAATTCGTCATTTTTGTGAGAGCTGGATGGCGTGTCCGTGATGGTGTGAGGGGTATGGGGGGTATAAGAGGAGAAGGAGAGTCGGATGGAGCCATCAATTCTTTGATGAGTTTGTAATGACTGGGGTACCTGAAGAGTTGGTGTCATAGATGGCTTTAGATGCCATGATCTCCCTTGTAACTCTGTTATGGAATGACGTCGTCCTGGTAAAGCAGATATGCCATGTGATGCTAGATAATTTGCGACGCTAGAGATGTTGTAGCAAAAGCTAGTATGACTGGTGTTTGTTAGTCTGGCTACTAGGTCTTTGGTGATTAGAAGGTTGGATTCACCTCCTTGCCAGTCCTCATACCCTTGCGTTAAGATTACCAGTTCTATATGGTTTAAGAAGTCCTGCACAGAGATCATGAGATCTGGAGCAATGTATACCAACTGCGTTCCTGTTGACTGGTCTATCTCCATGGTACCGATGATGGATACGTCTGAACGCCATCTGGTGTCCCTGAGGAATATTAGTGCCGTGGTTCCGGCGTCTCGATGGTGCAGCGTATGTATACGGACCATTATTAATCCTAGGTGGATATGTTGCATTCCTTCCTGGATTAATCTCTGATAAGATTGCTGTCGGACAAAGGGCATATTTATCTGGACATTGTTGACGGCGAGAATTCTTTCTTCGGAATAGTGTTGATATACACGATGTTGATGTCCTGTCCATCCGTCTTCATATAAAGTTTCGGCAGGTACTAGGTTTGCCTGCCGTTGTTGAGAGATCTGAAGTTACATAAGATGTATACATAATCTAAATAATATATGCATATTATGTACTTATCATGTGATGCAATACTATTAAAATCTGAATATAGAACTACATCTAAGCTCCGCACGTAGTAATTTTTCAGCTTATGAGTCCCTCTTCTCAGAGAAAATATTACATGCGGAGTCCTGATGTAGTTTTACATCAGGTCTCCAATTATATTCTGCCACATCTACTCAACCTATTTAATTTATATTAAAATTAATATAAAAATTAACCCACGCGTGTCTCATTTTATTGAAGTCCGATGTATCGTGACTCAGGATGTAATATTTTTTCCTCTTCTCAAAGCTGAAAGCCAAAGTTGGGGCGCACTAACTTTAAATTCTAATAATTATAATTAAATTCACTAAAGGCTCCCAAAAAATTCATGATCTGGAGAGTTGCTAGGCTCTGAATTTGCAGTAGAAATTGATATGACCCTAAAAATTCCACTAGTCGAAGCACGAATCTTGACGTAGAAAGCAATCTGATCGTGAATCAAGACTAACCGAGATCAAACATTTATTATCAATCGACTCTTAAATATGGAGTGTTTATAGTCAAATCGAGCGTCTTGACGAGCCGAATCTAACAAGCCCAAGATATCACAATTCTGACTTCATTTGAGCATTCAAATATACAAAATACATCATATGATCAAGGGAATCATCATGAGCCGTCCGATGGAGAGGAGTGGTTCGGATTTTGCATGTATTTACAGATATGCCACTCCTCCAATCTATAAATAGCCCCTCATTTCTCATATGAGGGGAGGCCAAGTGAAGGAGAAGGAGGCCAAGCAAGAGAGAGGAGAGAGCTCTAAAGCTTGAAAATCCTCCAAGCACAATCGTGCCATCACTCGACAGTTGTCAACCACCGCCGCTGCTCGCCGTCGGCCGCTGATCCTGCCGTGCCAATCTCGGTCACCATCATGACGACCTTCATCGCGTGGTTGTTCCCCACTGCCACCATCATCTCGCTACCATTAGCAATCTACAACCTGAACGTGACTATATAACTGTTGTTGTCTGATTTTGGGATTCCCATTGTCAGCCCTTCTCATACACAATTATGTAATCCCGGTATCGGGAAAAACTTGTACTCCAAAATAAATATCTAGTGGAAGCTTTTTACTGGGCTAAGCCCCGTGGTTTTTTCCCTCTTTTCGAGATTTTCCACGTTAAAATTTCTGGAGTTTTCTTGTTCACTCTTTAAATACCTGTGTGTGTGCTGGATTTCGCAACAAGGCTAAGGCATAAACTTTTACTCAATCACAACTGGTTTTCTAGCACGCAACAGTTTGGCACCGTATGTGGGAACTCGATTCCCATTATTTCATCTTGTATGGCAACCAAGTTTTCCAACAAGATCAAAACCACCATTGAGGTGGAGCATTTCAAGCTTTTAAGGAGCGCAAGCGAAGAATAAAGATTCATCAAACTTCGTTCTTTCAGATTTTATCGAACTGGGGGCAACTCTTAATCTCAAAAGATCATCCAAGTTTCCTAACAAGATCAAAACCACCATCCAGGTGGAGCAATTCAAGCTTTTAAGGAGCACAAGCGAAGAATGAAGATCCATCAAACTTCATTCCTTCAAATTTTGTCAGAAACTGGGGGGCAAATCTTAATCTCAAAAGATTATCCAAATCGATATTCTGGATATCTAATTGATTATCAGTTCGAGAAGTAAGTCAGTAATACTAATGAAAAAGGCCAAGGTTAAGGAGCAACTTTGGCTACAACCACAAATGGATGTTTTAATCGACCTCTTCCATACAGGTTAACGTCATCGAGCAAAGACTCTGATAAACAACCTAAGATAGGTCAAAAGGTCCTTGGTGGACTTCCTACGACCTCTTCCAAACAGGTTAACGTCATCGAGCAAAGACTCTGACAAACAACCTAGGGTAGGTCAAAAGGTCCTTGGTGGACTTCCCACGACCTCTTCCACATAGGTTTACGTCATCGGGTAACACCCTGAAAAACAACCTCGGATAGGTCAAAAATTCTCAGCGGATTCAATTCAACCTATTCCACACAGGTTAATGTCATCGGGTAACACTCTGATAAACAACCTCGGATGGGTCAAAATCCTCAGCGGATTCAATTTAACCTCTTCCACATAGGTTAACGTCATCGGGTAACACCCTGACAAACAACTTTGGATAGGTAAAAAATTCTCAGCAGATTCAATTCAACCTCTTCCACATAGGTTAACGTCATCGAGCAAAGACTCTGACAAACAACCCCGGATAGGTCAAAAGGTCCTTGGTGGACTTCCTACGACTCCTTCCACATAGGTTAACGTCATCGGGTAACACTCTGACAAATAATCTCAGATGGGTTAAAGATCCTAAGCGGATTCAATTCAACCTCTTTCATACAGGTTAACGTCATCGAGCAAACACTATGACAAATAACCTCGGATAGGTCAAAACTTTGTACCTACTCCACACAGGTTAACATCATCGAGCAAACACTCTGACAAACAACCTCGGATAGGTTAAAAATCCTCAGCAGATTCAACCCCTTCCATACAGGTTAACGTCATCGAGTCACACTCTGACAAACAACCTCGGATAGGTCAAAGATCCTCGTCGGCCGCCAACCACCATCGCTAGTTGCCGCTGCCGACCACCCCCGTCAGCCGCCAACCACCGCCGCCGACCATCGCCGCAATCTTCGCTGGTCACCACCATCGTCGCCGGTCATCCCCGCCGACTACCGATCTCACCGCCGACTACCGTCGCCATTCACTCACCAGCCGGTCGCCATTCACTATCGCCGCCATCGCCACCGACTACCGTCGGTCACCGCCGCCGACTGCGCCATACCGCCACTACCGCCGGCTTCATCGCCACCGACTACCATCGTCGGTCACCACCATCGTCGCCGGTCACCACCATTTCGCGCTCACACATACCTACACATATTTGTGACTGTGCATCTGCTTCCCTAGTCATAATCTTGTGCTTACATGAAGATCTGTTCTCTCAAAATGTATGGTTAACGGACCTACAAATTTATTGAAGAATCTGCTATTTTTAAATATCCGACATATATATTTTTGGATGATTGAGATAATATCATCCAAAAATAGGGGGGTAACTGATATGACCCTGAAAATTCCACTAGTCGAAGCACGAATCTTGACGTAGAAAGCGATCGCGTGAATCAAGACTAACCAGAAAGCTTATTATCAATTGACTCTTAAACATAGAGTGTTTATAGTCAAATCGAGCGTCTTGACGAGCCGAATCTAACAAGCCTAAGATATCATAATTTTGACTTCATTTGAGTATTCAAATATACAAAATACATCATAAGATCAAGGGAATCATCATGAGCCATCTGATGGAGAGGAGTGGTTCGGATTTTGCATGTATTTACAGAGACGCTACTCCTCCAATCTATAAATAGCCCCTCATTCCTCATATGAGGGGAGGCCAAGTGAAGGAGAAGGAGGCCAAGCAAGAGAGAGGAGAGAGCTCTAAAGCTTGAAAATCCTCCAAGCACAATCGTGCCACCACTCGACGGTTGTCAACCACCACCGCCGCTGCCCCCCCGCTGATCCTTGCCGTCGTTAATCTCCGTCGGTCACCATCATGATGACCTTCATCGTCAGTGGCTATTCCCCGCTGTTCGCCATCATCTGCTACCATTAGTAACTGTTACAACCTGAACGTGACTATATAGCTGTTGTTGTCTGATTTTGGAATTCCCATTGTCAGCCCTTCTCATACACAATTATGTAATCCCGTTATTGGAAAAACTTGTACCAAAACAAATATATAGTGGAAGCTTTTTACTGGGCTAGGCCCCGTGATTTTTTCTCTCTATTCGAGGTTTTTCATGTTAAAATTTCTGGAGTTTTCTTGTTCACTCTTTAAATACCTATTGGATTTATAACAAGGCTAAGGCATAAACTTTTACTCTACCGAATCGATTTTCTAGACGCAATGTAAAATGATGAATTAATATTTCTCTTGCATGCATATAGTTGAGTCGCTTATATTTGGTTCTAATCTTGTTTTATATTTTGTGTCAAAATCCAGATTTTTTTTGTTTACTTGAATCACTTTGTAGGTTATTTAGGTAAGGGTTGGTTTGTTTGCTTGATTTTTTCTTTGATTTCTTTAGGTTATTGAAATGGAAACAAGGTGCTAATAGACTTGTTCATGAGGCAAGTAACTAAGTAAGATTGCACACCTCCTGAAGAAGATTCTTTTAAATAAATAAAATAAAATAGAATAGAATACTAATATATTGTTGTTTCTTACATTTCTTCTCTTTGAGGTAAGATTGATGCATGCTTGTTATACATGCTTGTCTAGTAGTTCTCAAGACTTTAGAAATCTATTTTGAATGTAGTCAGATAAAATTGTTGTATTAAATCGTTGTTCCTTTCATGAAATTGATTGGTTTATGTA
This sequence comes from Cymbidium sinense, assembly GCA_021442155.1. Classification (NCBI taxonomy): domain Eukaryota; kingdom Viridiplantae; phylum Streptophyta; class Magnoliopsida; order Asparagales; family Orchidaceae; genus Cymbidium; species Cymbidium sinense. Next base: position 52,201,153 of record CM038229.1, read on the forward strand.
ATGATTTTTAGCCAATAATCGCTTTTTTTGTTGTATTATGTAATGCTTTGGAAGCTTAGATTTGTTCATCTTGTTCCCCACTTCACATGTAGCTAAAGGCTCAGAATACATATTCTAATATTATTGTAAGTAGACAATAAGATTCTTTCTTGTTAGACTCTCAAGAATTTTTTTACTTATGGAGTCCTAATGTAGCTCTACGTCCAGACTCCAATAGCATAGCGTCATGCGGTGCTCAATTAATATACAGCTACTGTGTATTTACTGCAAACTATTATGCATTCATATGATATTAACTATATAGTAATACATAACAAATGTATACAGATCAATATATAATAATATATTACAGTTCACAATCAATATATAATAACTGTGTATTGATGAGCACCACATAATGCTATGCTATTAGAGTTTAAATATAAAAGCTACATCTTGACTCTACATATAATAATTTCTTTACAAGCACATTTTAGAGCAACATTTGTATATTATTAAAATACTTGAAAGTAGAGGGTAGATATGGTGTAGTGGTTATTTCATGGATTGTGATGAGCACAAAAACACTTTTATTTCTTATCCATGCTAGTTTTGTAAAAGCATTTGACTTGTAATTAGGGTTGTCAAAAATCTTAGTTTACATTTACCAGTATTCAATTCGTTGATTAGCTTATGTTCAAGTAGATTTTATATGCTCATTTATTTAAACAACCTAAATGCAAATATGACCTTTCTTAATTATGGTTGACTCAATAATAGTTTGATTTTAAACATCTTAAAATTAATTCATATTGATATTTATAGTCCTTTCCTCACAACTTCTTGGAATGACCAATAAAATTTTATTACTTTTATAGATGTTATTCTCATTATGGGTATTTGTACTACATTTATGAAAAGTCAAAATAACTAGACCTATTTAAAATTTTATGATTGAAGATGAAAATCAATTTGATAAAAAAAAATTATCAAATTTGACCCTAAATACTATGGTAGATATGATTGATCAGGTGAATAATATCTATACTCTTTTGCTAAATATTTAGCAGAATGTGACATCATTTCTCAATACATCTTGTCGACCCCATATTAAAATAGTGTAGCTGAGAGATGAAAGAGAATCCCAATAGACATGACTATAAGTATGATTAATCATTCTTATTTACTAAAATTACTTTGAGGAGAAATCTTAAAGATTATAGTTTATGTTCTTAATAAAGTTCCAAAGAAATAGCTAAAATACCATTTAAATTATGAACGAGGAAGAAGCCTAATATTAATCATCTTCGTATCTGGGGACATTCCACTAAAGCTAAGTCATATAAGCCTAATCAAGTAAAAGTGGACAAAAATTATTACCTGCTACTTCGTTAAATACTCAGAAGGTTAAAGGGTTTTAAATTTTATGACTCTTTAAATAAATCATTTTTTAAGATGGGTCATTCTAAATTTATTGAGGTTGCTGAATATAATGAGTGTGATAAACTCAAAATTTTATCTTTGATGAACAATATGTAACTCTTTCTATAGTTATAATAAAAAATGATCAAATTATTTTATTTAGCATTATTTAAGTTGTAAATTTAAATAATCTAGATATTCCTAAGTTATCTTTTACTTATATTGAAGAATCATAACAACCTCAACTTGAAGTGACATTAATAAAATCTAGTAGAGAAGAGAACATCAATTTTGGATGATTATGTTGTGTACATCAAAGAACATGAGTTTGACATTAAATTAGAATATGATCCAATCTCTTTTAATAAATTTAAACAAAGTATTAACACCCATAAATGGATAGAGGTCATGGAGGAGTAGATGAAATTAATAAAATATTATTATATTTGAGATTTTATCGAATTGCCTAAATCAATAAAATTAATTGGTTATAAATGGATTCTTAAAATCAAATGAGATTCAAAAGTCAATATTGAAAAATATAAGCCACGTCTAGTCACCAAAGGTTTCGTTCCAAAGGAAGACATTGATTATAAAGAGACTTTCTTCTTAATTTCTTCAAAAGATTCTTTTAGAATTATTATGATACTTGTAGCCTATGATAATTTAAAGTTACATCAGATTGATGTAAATACTATATTTCTCAATAGTGATATTCAAGAAATTATATATATGATATAACAAGAAAATTTTTAATCTTCTTATTCAAAATATCTTGTATGTAAACTTTTTAAAAAATTATCTATAGTTTAAAGTAAGCATCTCATCAATTATATACAAAAATTAATTAAGTGATTACTTCTTTTAGTTTCATATAAAATATCGTTGATCAATTTAGTCATCATAAGATCATTGGAAGGAAATTTATCATCTTTGGCTATATATTGATGATATTCTACAAAAAAGCAATGATATATGCCTTTTTGCATGAAATTAAAGAAAAAAATTGAAATAAATTTAAAATGAAAGATCTTCAAAATGCATCTTTTTTTGTTGGGTATACAAATTCTTTGAGATTGTTCTCGTGATATAATTGATTTATCACAAATAATATATATCAATAAAATACTTAATAGAGTTGGCATGAAAGATTGTGCATTAAGAGATACAAGGTGATAAATTTAATTTATTTTAATGCTCAAGAAATGAAACTAAAAATAAAGAGATGAAAAATCTCTTATGCATTTACAATAGGAAGTCTTATGAATACTCAAATTTGTATGTGTTTGGATATTGTGTAGATTATTAGAATGCTTGGTAGATATTTAAGTAATCAAGGAATGAATCATTGAAAAACAGTGAAATGAGTTATGTTGTATCTAAAGAGAGCAAAAAATTTCATACTCACATATTGGATATTGGACCATTTAAAGATCATAAGTTATTCTGACTTTGATTTTGTTGTTTGCCTTAAAATTAGAGGATTTAATTCAAATTATATTTTCATATTAACTGGAGAAGTTGTCATAAAAGAGTGTTAAATAATCACTCATAGCTTCTTCAATTATAGAAGCAAAATTTATAATTTATTATGAAGCATAAAATTAATAAATATAATTGTGAAATTTAATCACTAGGCTAAATATTATTGATATCATTGAGTGATCATTAAAAATAAATTGTGATAATAAAATGTCTGAGTTATAACAAAAGCTTGTCAAAAATAAGTACATCGACATAAAATTTTCTTATTGTAACAGAAAGAGTTTAGATTTCTCAAGTATTTATTGAATATATTAATACAAATCTTATGATTACGGTTTACTATCTAAAGTATTTCATGAGCATGTGACTTATATAAGAGTAGTTTATTTTCATGATATGTTAGCATAGTGAGAGTTTACTTATAGTGCTCCTTGTTGTCAATACATTTTTTTTGATGAGAATAAAATATTATTATTGCCTTATTTGTTGAAAACTCTGCAATAAAGTTACATAGTTTGAATTACAGATTATAATAAATATATGAAATTATATTAATAACACTTTTGAGTTATAATATTAGACCAATTGAAAATAAACATAATATAAAATTACATTACATGAAATTTTCATGCTATACACACATGGTTGATCTATATCGTTAACCATATTAATATAATGATCATTGATGGATTTTGTTACATAAAGCTTGTAATAAAAATCACTTCGATTCTATTATTATATTATTAATAGATCACATTATCTAAAGATGTTTTTTCATGAAGATAATAAGTATCGAGCTCTTAAAATATTTAATAATGTATAATTATCAAGTAACATATATAGCCCACTTAGGAGATTGTTGAGAATTTTTGGATGTTATATATATGTCAATATATATTAGGTGCTATCTTATTTTAAGCTTATTAAAGTTGTGATAAAATAAATATTAATTATTTTGTATGAAATTTATTATGTGTAGAGATATGATTTTTATTTTATTTTATATGACGAGTTAACATAAAATGAAATATGCTCATCAAGTTTATAATTATTTTTCCTCACATTCCTTCCTGAGAGAAAAGAAGGTTCTCTCTCTCAAGAATAGTGCTTTAGACATGAAAGGCCCAAAGCCCTATATCTTCTTTTCATTAGATTTAGGCATACTTCCGACTAAACAATCTCAGATATTTAACATGAGATCCGAACACGATGAATTTATTTATTTTTTCAAATGTTTCCAACATTTCATTCATAAATATGCCTTCTCCTCCTTATTTTTTAATTATTAATAATTCCCTTATTGCTGAATATTCGACTTGCAGGCTTAAGAGGATACAGAATTCCATTGAAGCTCTTAATGTGTTGTAGAAATAGAAATGGTGAAATAAAGTATATGATCGATAGTAGCAACAAAATGGGAGTTTTTGTGAGTAATCCCTTCTATCATTTTCATTAAATTCTCATCTTTGAGACCAAATAGGTAATCAAATAGTGCTAAGTTTCCCCTAATTTTATGTTCATGAATATATTCATTTTTGCGTTAAGTTTCATTTCTTGTTGGGATGATAATTGCATAATTAGTAAATTTGCATCTTTATAGTAAGTGATTTAATTATTAAATTTTTTTAATCTGAATATTAATTATTGTCATTATTCAGTAAAATCAAATGAAACATTCTCCATCTCTGTCACTTACTTTACTTAGGTCATCATTTGGAAGGTGAATATATGACTGGATGTTTAAGGTGTGGTCAGATTCATTGAAGTTTGATTAAATTTTATTTAAGTTCTGTTGACCCATTTGATTTTGTGGACCCATTATCAAATAAATTGGTCATATATATATATATATATATATATATATATATATATATATATATATATATATATATATATATATATATATATATATATATATATATATATGTGTGTGTGTGTGTGTGTGTGTGTGTGTGTGTGTGTATACGCATATATATATATATATATATATATATGTATTTATAGATGATGGAGGAGCTATATTAAATTCTAGTGTTTGAAAAGTGATGTAAATAAGAAAGTTAAGAAAGGTACTAGGGTTAGTGTTTAGGTGGAGAAAGAAGAAAAAAAAACACTAATCCAAGGAATTTGCTTAAGGTTGGCTAATATACCATTCAAGCATTAAAAAGAGGGAATTGTCTGAATTAAATTATGTGTGCTTGCATTTTTATATATTATAGATTGTGGAAGTAGCTATACTTTTTCCAGAAATATTCATAACAATCTAATACTTAGAGAATCAATATAATGAATTTTCACTTCATGTTTCAAATTCATGTTATTATTAAAAAAGCAACTAATTTTTTCCTTGCCATGTTTGAGTTGATCTTGTGTTTTAGACAATTATTTTTTATTTGGGCCTAGTTTGACCTTATGAGAATGCGCTAAAAAAATAAATATTGTAATAGCTATTGACCAATTCAATTGTAGGTTGATTATGTTGATTTTTCCAAGCTAGTTGTAGGCTTTATGTATATGATGAATATCACATTAAGTGATAGGGGTTTTTATGGTGAAATATTGATGTGCATGGAGGTGACCCTTTTTTGTGGTATTGGAAGGAGGATTCAATGATTTTCAAGAGCTTGAGAGTTATTAAGACTAGGCTATGTTAGATTTTAAGAGGAATTCCTAAGTTTGTAAGTGATGGGAAGATTTATGGAATTATAGTGAGTTGAAGGGCTTATATTAGGAAGTTTATGGAGTTGGTCTAGAGCTATAATGGTAGAGTTTAGAGTCTTATTGGGAAAGAGAGGTTACAAGACAAGTGTGGTGTTTATTTTGAGATGTGGGATACCACATGGATCTTAGGGGTACTTATTGAAGTGATCTTACATTAATGAATGATACACTATCTTGAAAGATAGAAATCATCATCCTACAATAGACCTAATCACTTAATAAGGACTCCTAAGACATGATGGGTCTTTAAATATACTTGAGATTTTCCCCTTACTTTATATGAAAAAGTAAAGCAAGATTTATTTGAAGCCAAGTTAAGTTCCCTATGGAGGCAAGCCTCCATTTAATTACATCCTAAAGAAAATCCCTAGGAATACTCTCAATTAAAGTACCAATTAAAGTCTCCAAAGATTTCAAGGCTAGACTATCAAAGGATTGTTTCTATTGGAAAGTCAAGTGAGAAAACTCAAGGAGAAGACTTATTATCGAAGCCAAAGGGAATGATTAGAAAATGCTCATGATATTAGGAAACCTAGTGAGCATTCCAATCTATCCTATTATTGAGCTTTATATATTTGAAATTGATAGGATCAATTTTGTTAAAGTTGACATTTTATTAGAAAACTAGGACTTATAATTCAATAACACAAGATTGTGGAAATGCCTAAGAGGTGATGATTTATGCTTGTAGTCTGAAGGAAATAACTACCTCAGATCCTAATCTAGGGAGCTTTAGCATAAGCCAAAGCACAACCTAAGTCTAAGTGAAGATGAGTATATGGTTTACCTCCGTGAGAGAGGATAAACTACCCGACAGCTACACTTATAACCACTTGGAGTGGCAGCCAGCTAACTTGTAAATCCATGTGGTCCGATCATATGAAATTGAAAGATTAGTTTGGTTGTTATTTATTTTAAAATAGACTAAAATCCTTAAACCCAATCCCTAAGAGACCAGAGCATGAGTGATATGAGTAATGAATTAATCTACAAATGCAAATCTTTTCAAATTTTATTTGATTTTAGACACTTCATTTTGACAAAGGCTTTAGAATTTTGTATGCCTATATGCATGATGAAAATAGGTCATGGGATAAATCACTAGAAGAATAATGGATGCCCAGAGTCAAGCATTCACATTCCTATCGTGCAAGGATGAAGATCCTTCATGTTCAAGAGAGAAAGAATATGTATGCATGTTGTGAGACATTTAACCATTCAGCTAAGGGGTTGCTAAATCTTTTAATTATATTATTTAATGTCTAAGCTTTATGGTGAGGTCATGAGTTGTAAAAAATTTTAGTTATGAATTATAGTTGGATAGAAAATTTATTTTTTCTAAAAAAGCCTAATTGCATCCATGACACACATTCAAACATCAATCATTTAAAAAAAATCTAAGAAAAGCATGTCATTTCTAATGCACAAGCTAAACATAACATCAAATATTTTTACAACTAGCGCAAAAGAATAAAAGGCCGGTGCGGTCGGGTGCCACCATACAATCCAAAAAGAAAAGATGTGTAGCTGAGCTCTACCCTTATACAACCTGAAATTATAAAATAATAATTACAATTATAATGAATGAATGTTATGGGGGTCTTCATTCTTCATGCTTCATGTCTTCATCTTTATATCTCCATTTGATTTGATTTACTCCATTTCAAAGGCATCACATGACCTCCCAGGACAAAGCCTTCTAACCAATGTTCATCCTTATTCCCCATAACACTAATCCTAATTCCTAATGCAAAATTACATTAAAAAATAAGAAAAGTAAATCTAACTACACCTACAAGACAAGTGTTAGCTAAACACATAAACAATCCAAACAATTATATTTATAATTTGGACTTAGCACACTGCACATGGGAAACTAAGCCCACCTGCCCTAACTTGGATTATGCTTAGAGGCTAAGCAACTTGTAAGCAAAATATTTATATTTATTTTTACAGCAGCCCCTTAAGCACAATCCCCTGTAGAAAATATGATTATGCTAATAACGGCCTAACATCCAGTCTAAAATAATACATCACAAAAAAAAAATATACACCACACTATGCACCATCCTAACATAGGACTAAAAGTGGTGACTTAAATCTAATGTGTGTATTAAGGCTTGTGTGGTATATCTTGCTAAACATTAGAGTTATGTTTTTCTAAGTATGAAAGAAATTCAATTTAACCATAAAGGATGATTTCACTTCAAGTTGTTTAACTGATTTGAGAATTTTAATTTGTGTTTTATTTGGTTTCATGTGACTTACACTTAGCAAAGATAAAGAGAATTGCTCTCTAAGCCACTAGTTTAATTTAATTTAAGTGAATTTTATTACATTTTAAATTAATCCTAAGTTTATGTTCACTTTAAATGATTACATTCAATATGCAAGGCATCTTAAGATTAATTTGATCGAATTACTATCACATGATATATATTTAATCATTCCTTTCCATCACATGTAACATGCATATGATTAAATCTTAAGTATACATACACATACAATATATTTTAACACACTTAGATGATGTAGATATGTATATTTGTAGAAAAGGAGATTTTATTCATTAGCTAAATGAACATACTCAGTATAAAAGTTTTAAGCTAATACTTCACCATTATTAAACCAAGTGAGGTAAAGACCTCCTTTAAAATCGCATCCCAGATGTCTACTAGATATACCCACTATTCCTGAATACACATGAATGTACAAATGGCTACAAGAATGAAAAATCATGCAAAAGTTATAGTTCTTTCAATTGAATTATTTATACATGTGAGCTAAAGCTGAAAAGGAGATTTTTATTTATTTGCTAAATGCACATACAAGTGTGTAAAAGTTTTAAGTGAATACTTCACCATTGTTAAACCAGGGGAGTGAGGTAAAGACCTCCTTGGGGCTACTTAAAGTATTGCATCCCCAAAATATCTAGACTAGATATACCCACTATTCTTGAATACACATGAATGTACAAATGACTACAAGAATGGAAAATCATGCAAAAGTTTAAATTATTTATATATGTGAGATAAAGTTGAAAAAAAAGGAGATTTTCATTCATTAGTTAAATGCATATACAAGTGTATAAAAGTTTTAAGTAGATACTTTGTCATTATAAAATTAGGGGAGTGAGATAAAGACCTCCTTGGTGCTACTTAAAGCCTTAAAATCCATGGAATATCCGGACTAGATATACCCATTATTCTTGAGTACACATGAATGTACAAGTGACTACAAAAATAAAAAATTATGCAAAAGTTGTATTTCTTTCAATTGAATTATTTATACATGTGAGATAAAGTTATATCTAAATTCTAACATAAAAAATACATAGGAATGAATTCAAACAAATGTTGTGTCCTTTTCAAATGGGCTATACACTTGTTAACATTGAAACTTTATGTAAATCCATATAGACTAAAGAAAGGGAACTCCATATTACATGTTCTAAGCCATAGACACATGCAAGCTTATAGATATTTATAACTATTATCACTTCAAATATTATAGTTGACTTATAAACTTTTGAAAATAATTTTGATTTAATAGTGATAATAGTCACACATATTATAAATTTAACTCAACGCATGCAAGCTTAACATAAGGAAAATTTCATTTGATTTATTTTTAAAAGACATGAATGCATGATTTCAAATAACATATAATATTTAACATGATTGGAAAGGAATACCTGAACATAAGCACATGAGTTCATTCAACTAAGTTAATTCCTAAGGACAATCAGACTAAAAAAAATCATTTCAAGCAAACCAAAGTTTCTTATGTCACTTTTAACTTTATGTTTCGATTTGATTTAAAGAAATGAGGGAAAGTTTGTTGATCTCAACCCATCCCCATGTTTGTTAATTGATTTGGCTTAATAAAATGTGATTAAGTTGATTTTATGGACTAATTATGTTGTAATATGCATTAAATCCATTAATTAACCCTTGCCTATGTTACCTTAAAGTAATTAATTAAATAATTATGAGCCAACATGATATACATAGAAAGTAACTTGCAATGATCCTAAGAAATGAAAGGGCCTAATGTAATTAGCTCATAATAATTAATTAGGTTAAGTAACTTAATTGAATACTTTTATAGTTTTCACACATGTGGGTTAACCATAATTTTAAATGTCTTTAGGTTATTAAACACCTAAAGATCTACCGAATTGATTAATTAGGTTCGATGTGTTTAAATTTTAATTAGATTAATGAAATCATTAATCACTTAATTAAATTTATACTTAATTGCCACATGGGTTAACTATCCTCAAAATGAAGTGGCTTTAGGAAAAGATTAGGAAAGAGTCTCCAATTTAATCCCAAGTCTCATCACTGTTAAATAGTTACAAATGAACCAAATTAATTAATTAATTTATTGTTCATGTGATTAATTAACTCTTAATTAAGTTATGAGAGTAATTAAGGCCTAATTAGCTAACTCTCTAATCAACCAATAAATCTCAAAAAATTAAGGGAGGCCGAGGTCATCTCCTTAAACAACTTCAAAAATTTTGGAGTTAATTAATTAATTAGTAATTAAGGTAATTAATTTTAATTAAATCTAATTAAACTCTAATTACTACTCAAAAATAATTAATGATATTTTTAATAAATTCCTCTCTAAAATACCTTTAAAATGATTATTTATTTGTATTTTATGATTTTTCTATGATTTGTTATAATTTTTAAAAGTTTTAGCTCATTTAAATGATTTTTCATGAATTTTATAAAATCAATTAATTTATTTTAACTAAATTAGACTATTTGAGCTTCAGAATGCAATGTTTCCCAATCCAGAAATCCTTTTGACCTAAAATTTTTATGGTAGGTGTCTTTTAACTTCAATTTTAATCCAAAAAATTTTAAATCAATATGATGTGTATTTTTAGTTTAATTAATAAAATTTGATTTGCACTAAAACCTAATTTAAGCTCAGAATATTTAGTAAAATTAGATTTTAGATTTCTCTCGAAAAGATGAATCCAACAAGCCCTTATTTACAACTTTTGGTTAAGTATTTTATATTCTATAAATTTTCTAAGTTTCATGTAACATAATTAATTTTTAAAATTGAAAAATCCCTAATTTCTTACTTAACCCAATCGCCATGCGTCGACAACGCTGTGCCACATGATTGACCGCGCTGGCAGCGTGTACATAGCGCGCGTCGCCGTCATAGAAAATGAGGGGGGGGATGGATCAGTGGATCGATGATCCAAATCGAATTGAGGCACTAAATTGCGACCAGGTTTAAATCACGCATTCTATTTCGAATGCGGATCGAAAGCAATGTCTTCCCGATGAAAATAATGTCTAAATAGTGCAAATCAATGGGATTTTAATGAAAAATCATGAAATCAAATGAAATTTCATCTGAATGGGCTCGATTTCACATCAATTCTCACCTAAAAACTTCTATTTTCATGTTGGGATTATATAAAATGAAAGATGTAAGGGTTTTCTAAGAGAAATTCCTAAAATAACATAACAATTGTCACAAACAAAAGACTCTATGGCCGACTAAAGGATTTGAAAATTACCTCGCCGGGGATGGATTCTGGTGATTGTGTTGATCTGAGCACACTCCTAGATGCGAGAAGAAGCCTAGGGATGAATCTAAATCCTTACCTTCACTTGGGATGTTGTATCCACCAATGTCCACCACCTCACTGGAATTGGATTTGGTGTCTTCTAGCCCAAAGGAAGTAGGAATGGGTTTTTAGTTGCTTGGGGAGCTCCTAGAGGGTGTGTGATAGCAGAATGACTTCTCTTTCTCCTTGCCTCCCTTTGTGCTTAGTTTTTGGCTCATAGTGGAGGTTTATGGCTTGTTGTAGTTGGGAATGGTAGACAATCATCTTAGGTGGCTTAGTTTGATTGGCCAAGAGGAATTAGTGGGTTTCCTATGGGTTTTAAATGCTCCAATGGGGAGGTGAGGTTAATTCACCTCCCCATGAGTCCAGCCCAACCACCTCTTGGAGTAGGTTGGTTGTATCCTTGGATCCTAGGTGGACCAATGAATGAGTGCCAAGTGGCCAAGGAAGAGAAATGACCATTTACATAGGTGTTTTGTCTTATGTGACACCCTTAGCCCAAGGGTAGAGTGGTCATTTGGCATTGAATTTGATTTGGCCAAATTTGAAATAAGTCAAAAGTGAGTTGGACCAAATTTCAAGTCATCTGGAGTTCATTTGGTTCAATTTGACTCAATTTGACCCATTTGGGTCAAAATGGGTCAAAATGGATTAGGTTGACCAATTGGTCAAATTAAGTCAAACCAAGGGTTGGGTCAGGTTCATATGACCATTTGGAGTGTGTTGATGTCATTGGTTTGGCTGAATTTAGTTTAGGTTTGGTTTGGTTCATTTGAGTTCATTTGGGTAAAATGGGCCAAGTTGACCAATTTGACCCAATTGACCAAATTGGCTTAAGTCATGGCTTGGCTTGGGTTTGGTTAATCATTTGGAATTTGTTGTGAGATTTGGTTGAATTCAATTTATATTTGGTTGGGTTTTGGTTTGACCCTTTAGGTCAAGTTGGATTCAATAGGTCATTTGGGTCTAGTGAGTCAATTGGGCTAGGTTTGGCTCAATTGAAGTCATGTTCAAGTGTTGATTTTATGTTGGTATGAATCATTAGTTTCAAGAGATTTTCTTAGGTTGCAATTTGGATGGTTTAGGTTCATATGGGTTAAAGGGTTGACTTGGTCAAAAGTGCTAGGTTGATTTAATTTGACCCAATTTATATCAATTGATCATCTTAAGGTGATCAACAATTATATCATGAAGTTTGGATTGGCTTAATTCACTTTGATTTGGATTGAATTGGATTTTGGTTTATGTAGGTAAAATTGGTCACTTTGGGTCAAGTGAGCAAATTGGGTTTAGTTGGCTTGATTTAGATGATATTTTAGTTAAGTTCATGAAATTGATTCAAAGGACTTAGAAAGGGTTTGGATTTTGATACTTGAATTGAATTTGAGGTTTGATTTGATAAGGTGAACATGGGCGATTTGGGTTTTATGCTATGGTAGGTGAATTTTCCTAAGTCCCAAGGCAATTAGCCTATGATGATTAACCCTTGTAAGTCTCTAAGCTTAGGTTAAGTGTTCACCTAATCAAGAAGCATCTTATGACTAAGGAAGTCTTAGTGCAAAGACCCCTCTAAGATGAAGAGATTGCAAACTCACTCAAAAGTGAGGTCAATAAAAGACCCCCAATAGGTTGATAACTGGGTGGCACAATTAACGTGCATGGACCGATGATGTATTGTCCAAAAAAGATTGCACTACCGAGAATGATCTATACTTAAACCCAAGAATCTATAATCTTTGGGATCAAGATCAAATTAATTTTAATTTGTTTTATTTTAATTGATGTGGAGACATATCCTCTGTGGGGAATCAACTGGGATTGGGAATATGAACCTTCCACTGGGAAGTAGTTCGAGTTATCTGGGATAAGAATTTGATTTTAAATATGATTTGTTTGGGGTGTATCCGGGGATAAAAGTTTGATTTTCTTGGATTTAAACTCACCGGGAGGTTGGTTTAATTTTATAGCTCCACCGAGGAGAAGGTTCTCAGGGCATATTCGCTGGGATGTTGCTATATTTGTTTGATTTAGATTTTGATTTAGGCTCCATTAGGGAGACTAATTTGATTTGCGCCTAGCTAGGAGAAGTTTGGTTTGCTTGATATATTTGATTTGACCTGGAGGTTAGTTTTGAATTTGGTTTGCTATGGACCTTGTCAGTGTGCGATGGACTACATTAAGAAGGAGCTACATGGGCCTTGTCCTATCTTAGATTTATCGATCTAAAGGGGTAGTCTACCTACCATGGAGTAGGGCTATCCGACATAAGGGTTGCCCTTCGGTGTGCAACGACTATGTGGGAGAAATCCTGGACTTACATCTTCCAGAGCAAGGAACAACCGCTGGGGTGATCTGTTGAATGCACAACAAATTGAACTTGACCTAAGGCGACTATTGAGCGAGTGCCATTAGGGATCTTACCTCAACTCAAGAGCAGTCAAAATTAATTTTATTTTAATTTGATTTGATTTAATATAATTTAATTTGATTTGATTTGATTTGGTGTGTTATGTTGTGGACCCTATCGGTGTGCGATGGACCCACTGAGAAGAGGCTATGTCGGCCTTGACCTATCTTAGATTTACAAGTCCAAACGATAATCTACCAACCACAAGGTAGGACTATCTAACCTAAGGGTTGCCTTTGAAGTAACAACTTAAGGAGAAAGTGTAGTAGACTTACATCTCCCAAAGCGGGGAACAAGCTAGGTGACTGTTGATGGTGCAACAAATCAAACTTGGCCTAAGGTGACTATTGAGTAAATGTCGATGAGGACTTATGTCAGCTCAAAAATAGTTAAAATTAATTTCATTTTATTTGATGGACCTTGTCGGTGTGCGATGCATCACACTGAGAAGGGGCTATATCGATCTTGACCTATCTTAGATTTATCGATCCAAAGGGATACTATACCAGCCGAAGGTTTGGATTATCGAAACTAAGGGGTGCCTTTTGGCGTATAACAACTGTACTAGGAAGAAAGCGTAGATCCCCGAAGGTCCAACCACTGGGTGACCCATTGATGTACAATGATCAAACCCGACCTAGGGTTTCCGGTGTGCAATGATCAAAAAGAATGCGTAGGACTTCATCTTCCAAAGAAAGATGACCACCGGGTAACTGGTGGCACAATAAGTTAAACTTGACCTAAGGTGACTACTAAGAGAGTGCCATTAGGGACTCATCTCAACTCAAGAGTAGTCAGGCTATTCCTATAGGGAGTTTTGTTGACACTGCCCTAAAGATAGGATGCCTGCTTGGGAAAGGTGTCGTTGGGGGTGTTAATTCCTAATCCACAAGTGGATATATATTTTGTTTATTATCGTGGACCCTGTTGGTGTGCGAGGGACCACATTGAGAAGGGGCTATGTCAGCCTTGACCTATATAAGATTTAGTGGACCAAAGGAGAATCTACGCATCCGCAGAATAGAATCTCCAACTGTGGGTGGTTACGAAAAGGGATTGTTCAATCCAAGAGTAACCCGAGTAGTGTCTAAATGGGGTCGCAAAAGATGTAATCCAAATAGAGTGCTCATAGGGGAGGTGTCACTAGGGCGTTATCACGAACCGTAAATAAGAAATCATATAGGTATTGGTGGCCAACTCAAGGAGAAGGCGTAGTCATACATCCGCCAAGAGTGGTGTATCCAGGGTGGGTCACACAAGATAGCACCAACCAACTTAATGTGCCCAGGTGCAACAATCACCTAGGATGAAGGTGTGTAGACTTATATCTCCCTAAAGTGAAATTAATTGTCAAGATGACCGTGTTGGCTCAACGGTGCTATTTGACCTTGGTTGTCGGTGTAACCGCTATACTTAGGAAGAAAGCATAACAAACTTACATCTTTCAAAGTAGGGACCAACCGGGAGACCCATTGATGCAAATGATCAAACCCGACCTAAGGACGATTACTAAGTAGGGAGTCACAAAGAAGGACTGGACCCAGACTTGAAATAGTCAGGAGGAAAGAAGCCATCAGGGGACTTAGCCAATTCCTTGACTTGACCAAGTTAGTTCATGATTACTAGTTTAAGAAAAAGTTGTAGCAAACTTACATCCTCTTAAATGAAACGAACATGGCGATAGCTTACCGATTGCACAGTAAGGCCTACCATGTTAACAAGACGCCACGGCGTGTGCAAATCGAAAGAAAGCATAGACTTACATCTTCACGAGCGAGGGACCACTGGGTGAGACTAGCAGGATAATACATCACCACCTAGCATCTAACTAATGAGTGAGTGCTGTGGGGCATTATCCCAAATTAAAGTAGCCCAAGATAAAAGATGTGTATTTGTTTATGTTTGTGTGACTTTTGTGTTTGTGTTGTGTTGATGAAGGATAGGATGCCCCTTGGGTTCTCTTACACCTATCCTAAATATGCCATGGAGGATTCACAAATAAGAAAATAATGCTTAAAACAAAGAGAAGATTTGATGAATTGTAAATGGAGTTTTTATTGATGATAATTGCTTTCAAACATGGATTCAAGGATAATATTTCTTTAAATAAAGCCCATTGATTGGAAGCATTGGGCACTCTCCTTTATGGTTTATGAATTGATATGATCCTCCTTGGTAGACCTTTTCTATGACAAAAGGGCCTTCCCAAGTGGGTTCAAACTTGCCTCCCATCTTACGACGGTCAATAATTGGTCTCCTTAGAACTAAAACAAGCTCTTATACTTGAAAAGCTCTAGGGTGGACCAACTTGTTGTGAGATTGAATCAGTTTGGCTTTGTATAACTCAAGGTTCTGGCATGCCGGTAGGCATCTCTCCTCCAAACCTTCGAGCTCTTCTAACCATAACTTGGCATTCTACTCCATTGTGATCTTGCTACTCACAACTATCCTTAGTGATGGGAGTTGGACTTATAATGGTAGAATGACTTTGGACCCATATACTAAGGAGAAAGGGGTAGAATGAGTTGAAGTTCTGTATATGGTGCGGTGAGCCCACAAGGCTTCAACTAACTACTCATACCACTATCGCTTGTTATCGTCGAGTATCTTCTTTAATATTTGGATGAGAGTTTTGTTGAAGGTTTACAAGCCATTTTCCCCTCGTAGATAGTGGTAGAGTATCTCCAATCTATGCTGTATCTCTAGGAAAATTTTTTGATCTTAGTGCTCTTGAATGCAGTACCATTATCGGATATAATTCATCGAGGAACCCTAAACTTATATATGATATGGTTCCTAAAATACTAGAGCACATGCTGAGCTGTGACCTCTTTGAGTGGAATCACCTCCACCCAATTAGAAAAGTAATCGATAGCAGCTAAGATGAACTGATGACCCTTAGAAGGAGGAGGATCAATCGGTCTCACTATGTCACCCCAACACTCAAATGGCTATGAGGCTAATGTTGGGAGGTTGATGTATGTCCATGCAATCATAATCATCTCAGTATTATTCTAGCCTCTTTATCTTGGCTTTCATCTTCGGACAAGATTGATGAGCTCCGCATAAACCTGAGTGTACCTCAGTCACAATCTTACGGGCTTCATGTTTATCCAAACAATGTAACCACATATGATCAAAAGGCCGCCGGTACAAGGTGCCATCCACGAGAGTATAGGAAAGTGCTCTCTACTTCACCTGAAATGCTAGTGACTTATCTTGATATAGTTTGCCTACATTTAGGTAATCTATGAATAGTTGCTCCAATCCAGCTCCTCGTCCTTTTTGGCAATGACAACATTCCCTTCAAGAGAGTATTTCGATAAGTTCAAGATAAGGGATAAGGCTTATTTATTTTGGACCCTTATTGATATGAACTCATCTTCCGGACATGCCAACTCTTTGGCAAGTTTGGCTAATGCATCTACTATTCTACATTCTATTCAAGGAATATTGTAAAGGGTAATGTCTAGGATTTAGGCCAACAACTCCATGGTGTACTTATAGTAGTGATGGAGTTTAGGCTTAAAAATCTTGTATGACCTAGCGATTTAGTTGATGACTAACTAAGAATCCCTATAGATGTTGATGTTCTAGATGCATAGCTGCTAACTGTTGACAATCAAAGCTTCATACTACTTCATTGTTGGTGCAAAGATTGGAGAGATGGTATGAGAATCATCACATCACAATCCAAAGTTAGGTGAACTATTCCTACTCCGCCTTTCTTGGGATAGTAGATTATGGTTCTTCTCCTCTTTGAGAGGAAGCGCACCATCAAAGTACATCTTCCAATGGAAAATGCTAGTGTCCCTAAGTTCATGATTTGTTCATTGGGAGGTCATCACTAGCGTGAGTCAATAGGAAGTGTGTGCCGAAATCAAGTGCTTGTCCTTTCACGCAGAGGGGGGTACAAAAGTAATATTAAACCGCGACAAAATCATGGACCAACATGCCAACCGCGATAGCCGTGTCATGAGATATTATAGTGGATTGATCCTAAAGATCAAATTCACCTTATGAGAAAGCATGTAGTTCCTTAGCTTTTAGGATGTAAATATTATAGCTAAGCAATACTTCTCAATAGGTGGATAGTTCTAGAGGATTAGACACTGAGGTAGTAGAGCGTTCTCCTTAGTCGTTAGCTTGGGCCAACAAAGCACTGAGAGAGTCATCTAATGCAACAATGAGGATGATGGTTTGCTCGGGATAGCTAAACTACGTCATTAGGTAGTGCTTGATGTCTTGAAGGCATCGACACTTGTCATCCCACTTGAACTTGGCATCCTCTTTTACAAGTGCTAAAATGGCACATTCGATAGGTTGAATATGAATCATCTTAGATATGCCACCACCCTTGAATGATCCGAGTTAGACGTTTAGGAGGTGACATTTCTAATATCGCTTTGATATTCTCCAGATCGATCTTTATTCTCCGGTGTCGGAAAATAAACCTAAGGAACTTCCCTGAAGCTACTCCGAATGCACACTTCAGGGGGTTCATTTTGAGATTAAATTGCTTTAAGCGTTCGAAAATTACTCTCAAGTCAAAGAGATGGTCTTTCTTTTCTTTACTTTTGACTATAAGATCATCGACATAGCACTCGACTTGATGATGAATGAGTTCATCGAAGATTCGAGTCATGGCCTACTGGTAGGTAGTACCGACATTTTTAAGGTCGAAAGGCATGACCTTATAGCAATAAATTCTGATCGTGGTTTGAAAAGCAGTATTTTTCTTCATTCTTCATAATAATACACCAAATAATTTATAAATCCAATGTAAAAAAATAATAGACCAGTACGATCGGGTACCATCATATAACCCAAAATGAGAAATGGGTAGCTGAGCTCTACCCTTATACAACCTGATATATGAAAGAATAATTATAATTATAAGTAAATAAATGCTATGGGGGTCTTCATTCTTCATATCTCCCTCATTTCTTCATTTGGGTTTGCTTGCTCCAGAGGCATCACGGGGGCCTCCCAGGACAAAGCCTACTAGCTACCACTCATCCTAATCCTCCATATTACTAATCCTAATTCCTAATGCAAAATTACATTAAAAATAGGAAAAGTAAATCTAACTACACCTACAAAAATAAGTTAGCTAAATACACCATACAACCCAAGCAATTATATGAATAATTTGGACTTAGCACCTGCATTGGTAACCAAGTCCACCTATCCTAATTTAAATTGTGCTTAGGAGTTAAGAAACCTACAAAAGAGTGCATTTATATTTATTTTTAAGCACCCCTTAAGCACAATCTTCTATAGAAAATATAATTAGGCTAATCACGGCCTAACATCCAGCCTACGAAGCATACACCGTAACATCCAATCTACAACAATAGATCATAAAACCAAACATACAAATCAAACTCTAATATAGGGCTAAAAGTGGTGACTTAATCTAAGAGGTGTGTATTAAGGCTTGTGTGGCATACCCTAACTAAGCTTTATTATAATTTTATAAGTAAGAAAGGATTTAATTTGAAGGATGGTTTTACTTTAAGTGACTTAATTGATTTGTAAGTTTTACTAAATATTTTCTTTTATTTCATTTGGCTTACACTTAACAACTAAATATATAAGAGAAGAAAAGAGAGGATCACTCTCTTTTATCCTATCTTAAGTCACATCTAAAGCAAATTAATTAAATGAATTTTCTTTAGTGTATGGCTTATTACATATTTTAATTATTTGTAGGTTTAGGTTCACTTTAAATAGTCTCATTCAATAAGAAAGCCCTTAAGATTAATTGGAGTTAATTACTATCACATAACACATATTTATTCATTTCTTTCCATCATATGTAGCATGCATATAACTAAGTTCTAAACATATCTATACATGCAATATATTTTTGACATACTTAAATGCATGATCCATAAATGAGTTTTATAAAAAAGAAGGATTCTCATTTATTAAATACACACATTCAAATGAAAAGTTCTAAGCAAGTACTTTGCCATTATTTGACCAGGGGAATAAGGTAGGAACCTCCTTGGGGCTACTTAAAGCCATGCATCCCCGAGTGTCCAGACTAGATATACTCGCTATTCTTAAATATATATGGATGTATGAACAACTATAAGAATAGAGAATCATGAAAAAATTGTAATTTTATTTTGAATTATGCATATGGAATAAGGTGAGATTTTCATTCATTAGCCAAATGCACACACAAGTGTATACAAGTTTTAAGTACTTCACCATTGTTTGACCGGGGAACGAGGTAGAAACCTCCTTGGGGCTACTTAAAGTTAAAGGTCCCGGTGTCTACTAGATATACGCCATCTTTAAATACTCATGAGTGTACAAACAACTATAAGAATGAAAATCATACAGGAATTATATTTTGATTTATTTATACATGTGAGCTAAAATTCTACTAAATTCTAACATGGATATACGTAAGAATAAACCCAAACAAGTGTTGTGTCCTTTTCAAATGAACTATACACTTGTTAATATTCATATCCTTATGTAAATCCATGAAGATTAAATAAAAGAGAACTTCATACTGCATGTTCTAAAGTGTAAGCACATGCAAGCTCATAAATATTTATAATTATCATCACTCCACATGTTATAGTTGATTTATATATTTTTTTACAAATAATTTTCTATTTAAAGTGATAATAGCTACACATATTTTTAATTAAGTCAACACATGCAAATTTGGCATAAAGGAAATCATTTATTTTTATTAATTTTGTAAGAAATGAATGCATGATTACAAGTGGCATACAAAATTTTAATATGATTAGAAAGAAATAAAGAAACACAAGCATATTTCATTTAATTCAAGTAATTCTAAGGACAATCACATTAAATAAGCTTATTTAAAATAAACCAAAGTTTGTAAAAGTCACTTTTGATTTTATGTTTAATTTGATTTAAGACAGATGTGAGAAAGAGGTTCTAATCCTAATCTCATTCCCCATATGTGTGAATTAATTTGATTTAATAAGAAGCAATTAGATAATTTTTATGGATTGATTAAGTTAAACATGGATTAAATCAATTAATTATCCCTTACCTAAGTTACCTTAAGATAATTGACTAAATGATTATGAGCTAATATAATATGCACGTGAATTGAAAAAAAATAGCAATGCCCTCATGAAATGAAAGGGGCTAATGTAATTAGCTCATAATCATTTAATAATTAAGCTTAAGGAACTATTTTAATTATTTTTGTAATTTTCTCATACATGTGTGCTAATCATAATTTCATTAAGTTTCTTTAGGTTCTTAAACACCTAAAGCTCTACCCAAGATGGATTAAGGGAAAAATCAGATTTAATAATTAAACTAATAATTCATTAATTCACCTATCCTAAAAAAAGACTAACAAAGTTAATAATTATCTTGAAGTGAGATGGGCCTAAGGGAAAGGTAGGGAAAGAGGTCCCCACTTATTTTGATAAGCCATTCACTGGATTAAGCATGACTTAATATGATTTGAAATCCAATTTAGCTAATTAAATTTCTAATTAGTTAATTAATTAATAATTAGGACTTTAATTGAAAAGAGAGGGAAAATTAGAGAAAGGATTAGGAGGGAGGCTCCAATCCACTTCCCTAAGTTTCTTTACCATCCAACAATGATTAGGGAGTCCAAATAATCACTATTCATATGCTTAATTATCCCTTAATGAAATTATGAAGGTAATTAGGGCTTAATCAATCAATCCTCCTAATTTAACAAGTGATAAATCCCAAGAAAATTAGAGGAGTCAGAAGTCATCCTCTTAAACATTCTCAAAAATTTTGGGATCAATTACTTGAGAGATTAGAGAGTAATTAAGCTTATTAAGTTTTTAATTAAATCTAAATTAAGTTCTATTTACTATTGAAAATCCATTAGTATTTTTATTAAATTCTTCTCTGAAATACCTTTAAAATGAGCCATTGTTTGTATTTTTTTGGATTTTATACAATTTATGAATTATGGATGATTCATCCAAAAAACACACATTAATTAACCTTAATTAAAGTAAATCCTACTGGTGCCACATGGCACGCTAATGCGACACACTTTCACATGGCACCATGGGATTGGTTATTTAAGTTGTCATATTCGCGTACCAAGTCAACTAGCGGTGGACATGACATTAATCCCGCCATCTCGATCAAATGATGGATCAAACCCAAGGCAAGAAGGGATAAATCTCATTTGATCTAAACAATTTGATCATCGCCATTCATTTCAATCACAACCATCCATTTCAATCACCCGGAATAGATGGCCCATGATCCTCCTTCCTGCGAGTGACGAACGATAATGTAAGTTTGCCATGGATCGTTCGATCAGAGCTCACCCGAGCTCGGATGAACTTCAAAATCAACCCACACCGGGATGGAGACAGCATCAACGGTCAAGATCGCATGTAATGAAATTTTTTCTAAAAGGACCAACCACACTTAAGCTAGAGATTGGTTTTCATGGAAATACCTCACCGAGCTAAGATCGCCGGCCACACTCTTGAAGAAGCTTCACTTGAGGCGAAGTTGATCGATGGGCCTTGATTTGGTGTGAATTACTTTAGAGACCAAGATCCTCTAGCATTTGATCAAACTAGAACTTGGAGTTGATTTGGAGCTCAAGAAATGATTTGGGTGGCCTTGGCAAGGTGTAGATGGTGTAGAACGAGAATTTGATTGAAGTGGGTATTGGTGAAGTTAGGATCAAGCTAGCCTCCCTATTTTGGTTCCTCAAGGGTAGAGAATGTTGAGAGTGGATGCTTGGAATCACTTTAGAAGGGGAGCTCAAAAATATCTTTTGAAGCTCGCACAGTGAATTGGTCTATTTCATGTTCGATTTGGGGAGTAGACCCCTTGATGTCCGAGTTGGAGACGGGATGACTCCCATTTTTCATGCCCACCGCCGAGTGGAGGTGTCTCAATTGAGTCCACGTGGCTCGATTGGGTTGGAGGAAGCCATGGGAGGTGGCTCAAGGTCTGATGTGGGGAGATCTCTTGGCTTGGATCCATGGGGTGCTTGGCTTGTATGGGAGGTGAGTCAACTCACCTCCCCTTGGTCTATGGCCGACCTAGCTTGGGTTAAGCAGCCTAGGTGGGTTAGGTGCACCCTCATTTGGAAGTTGGATGGCTGCCAAGGTGATGGGAGAGTGAACTTTTCCATTTATGGGTGTAATTCTATGGAAAGAGGGCTTAACCAATGGATTATGGCTTGGGTGGGGTCTACTTTGCTTTTGGGATGACTTTAGGTTTGGTCAGCCACCAAAGTCCCTGTTGACCTCATTTTTGGATGAGGTTAATTTGTCAATTAGGAGATCTTAATCTCAAATAGGATTTTCTTAATTCAATGCTTAGGGAACTATGCTTAGTGACTTAGGGAATTCACTTTGGGTTGGATCTAACCTATTTGGCTTAGGTAGGATCAACTCAAGCATCCAAATTCAAAATCAATTAATCAAATCAAGAATCAATAATCATCAATCCAAGATGATTAAAAGTCAAATTATATTTAATTTCAAAAATACCCTTGAATTGATTTTGAATTGAATCAAGCGAAAATCAATGCACTTGATTTAAATAAACCAAAGTTTGTAAAATCACTTTTGATTTTATGTTTAATTTGATTTAAGATAGATGTTAGAAAGATGTTTTAATCCTAATCCCATTCCCCATATGTGTGAATTAATTTGGTTTAATAAGAATCTATTAGATAATTTTTATGGATTGATTAAGTTAAGCATGGATTAAATCAATCAATTAACTCTTACCTATGTTACCTTAAGATAATTGATTAAATGATTATGTGCTAATATAATATGCACATGAATTGAAAAGAAAATAGCAATGCTCCTATGAAATGAAAGGGGCCTAATGCAATTAGCTAATAATTATTTAATAATTAAGCTTAAGGAACTATTTTAATTACTTTCATGATTTTCTCATACATGTAAGCTAATCATAATTTCATTTAGCTTCTTTAGGTTCTTAAACACCTAAAGCTCTACCCAAGATGGATTAAAGGAAAAATTAGATTTAATTAGATTATTCAAATCAATTAAATCAATAATCCATTAATTCACCTCTCCTAAAAAAAAAGGCTAACCAAAGTTAATAATTATCTTGAAGTGAGATGGGCCTAAGGGAAAAGGTAGGGAAAGAGGTCCCCACTTATTTCCATGAGCCATTCACTGGATTAAGCATGATTTAATATGAATTGAAATCTAATTTAGCTAATTAAATTTCTAATTAGTTAATTAATTAATATGACTTTAGTTGAAAAGATAAGAAAATTAGAGAAAGGATTAGGAGGGACATTCCAATCCCCAAGTCTCTTTACTATCCAACAAATGATTGGAGTCTAAATAATTAATTAATTACTATTCATATTTAATCATCCCTTAATGAAGTTAAAAGGTAATTAGGGTTAATCAATTTCTAATTTAAGTGATAAATCCCCAAAACATTGGGGAGGCAGAAGTCATCCTCTTAAACATTCTCAAAAATTTTGGGATCAATCACTTGAGAGATTAGAGAGTAATTATGCTAATTATATTTTTAATTAAACCTTAATTATGCTTTATTTACTATTCAAAAGCCATTGGAAAATATTTTTATTTTCTCTAAAATACCTTTAAATGAGCTATTGTTTGTATTTTTTTAGATTTTTATACAATTAGTTATGAATTATGGATGATTCACTAAAAAAAAATACATTAATTAACCTTATTAAACTAAATCCCGTTGGCACCACATGGATCGCTGACGTGGCGCACTTTTCATGTGGTGCCATGGGATTGGTTATTTAAGTTATCACATCCGCACGCCAAGTCAGCTAGCGGTGGATGTGGCATTGATCCCTGCCGTCTGATCTCAGATCAAACGGCGTGGATCAAACCCGAGGCTTGAAGGGAGAAATCTCATTTGATCTAACGCAATTTGATCATAGCTATCCGTTCCAACCAAGTAGAATGGGCGACCCATGATCCTCCTTCCCACGATGAATGATAATGTATGTCACCATGGATTATGTGACCGAGCTCACTGAGCTCATGAACTTAAATCAACCCACACCATCAAGGGATGGAGACGAGCACATCCAATAGTCAAGATCACATGCAATAAAAATTTTCTTCGAAAAGGACCAACCACACTTAAGCTAGAGATTGGTTTTCATGAAAATACCTCACCGGAGCTAAGACTGCCGGCTCGCATGCTTGAGGAAGCTTTGGCTAGTTGAGGCGAAGCCCTGTTGATCAGCATGGGCCTGGATTTGGTGTGAATTATTTTGGAGACCAAGATCCTTCTCCTTGGCATTTGACTTTGATCAAACTCAAACTTGGAGTTGATTTGGAGCTCGAGAAATGATTTGGGTGGCCTCGACAAGGTGTAGTGATGGTGTAGGAATGAGGAGATTGATTGAAGTGAGGTATTGGTGAAGTTAGGATCGAAGCTAGCCTCCCCTATTTTGATTCCTCAAGGGAAGAGAGAATGCTGAGAGTGGGATGCTTGGAATTGATTTAGAACTTACTGGGAAGCTCAGAAATATCTTTGGAAGCTCGCATCAAGGAATTGGTTTTCTTTGATTTGGGGAGTATACCCCTTTGATGTTGAGTTGGAAGGATGGGATGGCCTCCCATTTTTTGGCCACCACCGCCGAGTGTTGAGGTGTCTCAATCGAGTCCACATGGATCGATTGGAGAAGCCATGGAGGTGGCTCAAGGTGCGATGTGGGGAGATCTCTTGGCTTGGATCCATGGGGTGGCTTGTATGGAGGTGAGTCAACTCACCTCCCTGGTCTATGACCTAGCTTGGGTTGGGGTGGGTTAGGTGCACTGCACTCATTTGGAAGTTGGATGGCTGCCAAGGTGATGGGAGAGTGGACTTTGCCATTTATGGGTGTAATCCTATGTAAAGAGGGCTTAATTAATGGATTATGGCTTGGGTGGGGTCTACTTTGCTTTTGGGATGACTTTAGGCTGACCTAGGGTCAATTTGGGTCAGGTTTGGTCAGCCACCAAAGTCCCTTTTGACCTTATTTTTAGATGAGGTTAATTTGGTAATTAGAGATCCTAATCTCAAATATGATTTTCTTAATTCAATGCTTGGGAACTATGCCTGACTTGGGGAATTCACCTTGAGTTGGATTTAACCTATTTGGCTTAGGTAGGATCAACTCAAGCATCCAAATTCAAAATCAATTAATCAAATCAACGATCAATAATCATCAATCCAAGATGATTAAAAGTCAAATTATATTTAATTTCAAAATACCCTTGAATTGATTTTGAATGGATCCAAAATCAATGCGCTTGATTTGGATTCAAACTCTAACCAAAATCAAATGTACTCCAACTTAAACTTAAAATGGGTAGCGTACATTAGTTTAGGGCTTATGTGATGATGCCATAATCCATAAAAAAAATCCAAAGGAAGAAGAAAAATCAAAACTTTGCTCTTCCCATGTGAACAACACCTCACCCACTCTCTCTTTTCCCTTGAGAAAGAAAACAAAAGCCACCTCCCAAGAGGATGGCTGCCTTCTATGTAAGAGGAGGCAATTAAGGCAAGGAAAAAAACTTCTAAAGAGCTTGCCATCACTCTAGCTAACCAAGAAAGAAAAGAAAGAAGAAAAATAGAAGAAGAAGAAGATATAGCTCTCGGCCAAAGTGGGATCCAATATACACACAACCTCAAGCCACCCAACACCTTCACCACTCAAAAATCAACTCAATCAAGCCTTTCCCACTTCCTAAGCCATCAGAAATAGTGTAAACCACCAAAGCTGATGTGTAGGAGAAGTAGCTTGGTGTAGAGATCACAAGACAAGGAATTGACTCAATTCCTTTGGCACATGATCATCTCTCGTAGAATCGAAGCTATATGAATCAATTCTGAAGCCAATCAAGCAAACATATCAAGGTATTCCACTAACACCCCCTTCAACTCTCTTAAGTAATTTGACTTATTTTCAAAGAAAATGCGACTCCAGTGAGATCAAGTTGTATAGAATCTTAAGATTTCCTTTAATGATCATAACAATTGAAATCGTGTGATTTCATTAGATCAAAAGATATTAGCAAAATAAGATGGATGGTTCTCAACTCTCACAAGAGATGAAGGAGATGAGCTCGCCATCCGATGTATTTGGATGGACGGTCATCGGACCAACCATTTTCGCCCTTAGGAAATGCATAATCGATCCAGACCATCCGATCTTGATGATCAAGATCATCCGCGTAATCGCGGTGCCGACACGCGTCAATGGGATCCACATGGACCGGCGCCACACGCATACTTGTAAGGCGTGACACGGCCCGCCGAAATGTGACCTCGTTCACTTAAAATCATCAACGGTTTTAAAGTAATTAAAAACAAAAATTCTAAAAATCATAGAAAAATAAATACAAATAAAAAAAATACAAATGAGGGCTCTATGGATTCATCTTGATGAGAGAATCCATCGAAATTAAAATCCCCAATTTTATTGGATATTTTTCATTTAATTTGGGTTTAATTGAAAAATATTAAACCTAATTACTCTTTCACCACAACTCCAATTAACTTGAAACTTTGGGAAATGAAATTAAGCATGAAACACACCTTAGGTGAATTTTTTAGAATTTAATAGTGGATTTAATGGAAATTGCAATTTCACATTCTTAATTAATTAATTAAATTAGTTAATCTTTAATGAAATAATTAGGAAAATTTAATCTAGCAACCTTAAATCACTTTAATGAACATTAATGAACATCAGAACTGTAATCAAACCTATATGAACCTAATGAATCATTAATTGACTTAATTAGGTAATTAAATGAATTAAATAATTCAATTAAATAATGAACTTAATTAAATCATAGTAAATCAACCGCTAAAAAAATATTATGAATAAACCCTCATTGGAAAGGTATTTCATTGAAGAATTTATGAAAAATAAAATCCTTAACTGAATCTCAATAAATTAGGCCTAATTTAGGTTTTAATGAAATAATTAAAATCCTAATTACACCCTAATTACAAATCTAATCAACATGAAACTTTAGAAACATAAAATTGGCATGTAACCCCACTTTCCATAATTATCTCAAACCCAATTGGTCTATAGCTTTGGAATTCTTTATTTTCCAAATTTCTAGATCAATGTGAATTAAATAGTAATTAAGAAGAATCATTAATCCATTGAATCATCAAATAAATTGAACTAATTTGAAATAAATATCAAATACTTAGGTAATTCATCAAAACTTCCTAAGTCAAAGAATCTAATCAAACTTAAAATTTAATGAAATTAAAACCTTAAGTTAATTAAATATCAAAATTGAAGAAAATAAGTACTTAGTGAAATTCAAACATCATTAAACAACTTAAGTTAAATTGAATGGAATCAAACTTTAATCTCTTTAAATTAACATGAATCAAATCAAATGAAAACCACATAGCTTAATTCAAAATGAAATAAATCAAACAAATTAAATCAAACAAAGCAATTCAAACAAGTAAAAAAAGATCAAATTTAAAACAACATCAAAAGGATTAATTAAGATACATAAGGATCTTAGTTATACTTTTTGAAAACTTCATTAGGAATGAGGATGTTGAATGGAAAGAGATCCATCCAAAATGGAATCATTCCATTCTTCATTCTTGAAAACCTATACAACTTTAACCAAAATAAAATGAACATAAAATGGGAATTAAATCACTAAACCATTTGAATTGAAACCACCCAAAGGTAAAAATTAAACAAAATCAAACTTCAAATTGAAACTTGAACTTAAAGGAGCCTAGCAAAGCCTTGCCACACAAACCCCTCTTTTACATACGCTATATCATTTAGGTGGACTCTAGATCCGTTTGATTTGCGTGATTTTCTTTAATCTCCGTGATATGTTGTTGTGCTTCATAGGGTGGTGTGTTGCTTTAGACTAGATTCCTAGGCTTGTTGTTAGACCGGATGGTAGGCGTTCTTTCTAGAATTAACACTATTATTTTGGGGATTGTGTTAAAGGGATCACCGTAATAAATAAATCATAAAATTGCTTGCAAGTGCTAAAAATCCCTTAACATAGTCCATATGACAGGTGGGCTTGGCAAGCAACTAATGCTAAGCTCGTATATTTGTGAAATATAAACTGCTTTGTGTGCTGTGTATATTTCGTAACATCTATTTTGCAGGGCTGAGGATTTATTTTGAATTTTAAATGTAGATTTGAGCTTAGAATTAGATTAGGATCTATGGGGTCTAGGATTAGACGACCCAACTAGAGATGATGTGGTCCCTATGGAGCTCAATGGATGTCCCTAAAGAAGGAGACTTTCCTGGAAAGAGGACACATAGATCTAAACTTGTAGTTCTAGGCTGGGTTGTATAAGGGCAGAACTCGGCTGCCCATTTTTCTTTCTCCTGGGGTTTAAATCGGTGCCCAGCCGTATTGGCCTATTTTATTAATTTAATTTGGTTTGATTTTTTTTGGGTATGAAATAGAAACAATATGCTTTTTCTAAGTTTCTTTCTGTGCTATGTTTGTCGTGATTGCCTAATGTAGGCTCATAGGATAAACTAAATTTTTACCCAACTAAATCAATCAAAACATAAAAATAAATACAACTCATAATCTCATAACCTCATATGAAAACCTAGGTATTAAAGCAAGATAAAATATGTAGCAACCCCTTAGCTAGATGTTGAAAATCATGCATAAATCATATTGTTTCACTCTTGATTAAGATTCATCTTTGCTAGAGAACGAGCTTGACCTTTGAGCATATGATGGAAGAACACCTTCTTCTATTTTGATTTGACTGATAAGCTTTTCTAATTGCATGCATTAGGCATAAATTGCATTCCTATGACCTAAATGAATCTTAAGTCAAAATTCATAAAATCTAAAAAATATGCATTAGTTAGATGCATCCTCATGCCCTACATGATCTTAGGGATTAGTGAGTCTAGGTTCATAGATTTCTTTCCTAAAAATGTAATAGCCCAGCCATCTAGCATTCATGTGACTTGACTTCATAAATTTAAAATGCTTAAGTGGTGTTAGCTGGCAGCATTCTCCAAGTAGATTGTAAGTCCAGAAGAGTCAGTGATAGGTTAGTTTCCTCAAGTGAGGAGAATGGCCAATGATTCCCAAGGATAGAACTAGGTCGAGTATCTGAAATGTGTCAGAAGCACCTGTAGACTAGGTTCTGAAGCATCCTTTTTAGGCATAAATCTTCAACCCAAGGTATTTCTATAGTCTTGTGCTGCTAGAATCTAAGCCCTAGATTTCTAAGAAAATGATAACTCAAAATATAAAATTAAATCTCAAATTTAAGCATAATCATAGGATAGTTGAAATGTTTACTGGGTATCCCAATATAAATAGATATTTCCTACTCTTTTCCACTTGACTCTTGAAAATAACTCTCTCTAATTTAGACCTCTCCCAATTGAAGTTCTAAAAATCAATCCTTTGAAAGCTACCTTAGCAGTCTTTAGGAATAACCACTTATTTCTTTAATCAAGAGTATTCTTAGGAAGAGACCCTTCCTAAGATATAATTAACTATAGGCTTGCCTTTAGAGAACCATGATCCCGTGATAAAATAAACTGTTCTAATTTTCCATGTAGTTCAGGGGAAAATATTCTGGTACACAAAAGACCCATTAGCCTTAGGAGTCTTTTATTGAAATGATTGAATCCATTACAGGAGAGCATGTTTATCTTTCAAGATAATATATTTATTCTTTAATGTCATATTTGGTCATCTAAATAAAATATTCCAATGTATTTTTTGATGACTCCATTGGGGAGGGTTCTTCTCTCCATCTTTAGAGATAAGTGGTTATTTCTATATATCGATAGTGTACTAGTTACACTCACCGGTCAGGACTGCCTTTCTTTCTGTTGGATACCTCTCCATTTCATTCTTGGTTGAGCCTATCCAACATCTTGAATAGAGGTTTTAGAACTCTTCGTTTGTCACAGTTTAATGATTGGGTCCTAGAACCAAATCCTGAAATAGAATGAGAGGTGAGAGAAATAAATGAAAATTAAGTCATTTCTGTTAGGACCTAAATCTAGTCAATACGGATTTGAAACCATTCCAATATGGAAAAGAAAAGTTAAATTTAAAAAATTATAAAAAGTACTTCAAGATTTGAAAAGCAAATCTCCAAAAATAAAGCCTCAAAGTTAAACTTATCATTGATCTTACTTTGGCTTTATACTAAAGCTAAAGAGAATGTGAGGTCTTTGAATGGATACCCTTTGTTCTACTACATTCAAAGGTGTCAAAACACATAAAGATGTAAATTGAAATGAAGGAGTTCCTTCAAATCCTGAGAAATTTAAATCAAAAGGAGGCATATTTATGCCTATCGCCCCTTTATCACCATGAGTGAAGCTTGAATTGCATTTAAAAAGAAATCAATTTAAAAAAAAAGATAAATTTTTTTTTATCCCAAAAGAATGCCTTATTGACCTTAGGCAGAGGTTGATTAAGGAAGTAAATGTAAATCTTCTATCCTTATATAAGAAAATTTTATATAAATGCAAATCAGCTTTAATCTTAATGCATTTGCACAAGTCCACTAGAATATTGGAAAATCAGTTGTTCAAGCTGATTTGCGAAAGCTAAGGAGGGACTCAGATGTAACCCTCTTTTAGAGCTTTCCAAAATCTTAAATTCTTAAGAGCTTAAGAGCAAGTTAAAAGAGGAAGATGACATGACATAAACAAAAAAGTGATAGGATTCACTTTTGCTCTAATCGAAGAAAAGAGAGGGAATTTTAATTCTCTTGATAAAGTTGAAATGAATGAAACCTAAACCAATAAATTTAAATCAATTTCTTTAATGAGAGTTTCCTCTCATTAAATGAAATGATATTTTGTGAATGGCTTTAATTAAGCTAAATCAAAAAGAAAATAAATGAAGAGTTTAATCCTTCTAAAGAAATCTTGACGGATTGGGTAAGGGTGATATTTCTATCTCTCAAAGTAAAATATGAAACTTTTATCTCTGGTTAGTTGATAAATAAATCACTTAAGACTTTGTCAATCCAAATGAATGATGAAATTTTTCTATGTTCAGACTAAGCCATTATATACTTTCAATATAAAGTGAATCTAAGGAGAATCCTTTGCAATGTTTATGACCTATTTGACATTGTCTTAATGTCAAGTTTGGTGGTCAAAGATTCCATTGCAAGTTGAGATTACCTTAAATCTTATATGTGCTATAAAAGAATGCAAATCAAACTTGACTTTCTAAGAGCACAACATCTACCCTAGAGGGTCCTCTTTTAAATGATGACCCTCTAAATGAATAGATCATGAGGTCTATTGATCTATTGAGGATATAGTTAGACCTACCTTCCCTTCATATCAAAAGGGAAATTCTTGAAATCAAATTCAAAATGGTAGAGTTATACCACCTCAAATAACATTAGAAAGAAATGGAAAATAAGTCATCTTCAAAATATTGTGATGTTTTGCCAATCTTAGAGAAGTTGCTTGCA
Organism: Cymbidium sinense; assembly: GCA_021442155.1. NCBI lineage: Eukaryota > Viridiplantae > Streptophyta > Magnoliopsida > Asparagales > Orchidaceae > Cymbidium > Cymbidium sinense. The sequence continues at coordinate 52,233,276 of CM038229.1, forward strand.
AAATCAAGCATCGTAATTCTCTATCAAAAAGAAAATGAAATATGAAATAAAATAAAAAATGAAAAAGAAATGAAAGTAGAGCAAGGCATTACATAATCATGTAATTTGCCTTACTTAACTATAAGCAATTTTCTGATGTGGCATTCCACTATAAAGAAGTTCTAGGGTTATCTTTTATGATAAAGATAGACTACTAAGAACTTATTAACATCTTAGTCAATGTGAAAAATTTAAAAGAAGAAAATCTCCAAAATACTTGTTGATCTAGGTGCATCGGTCAACATCAATTATAAACATGAAAGTGAATTTATATAGGCCCATTTCTAATCAAACTTTGATAAGATGGTGCCATATACATTCCATCAAATAAAGAAAGAAGTTTTCAGCTTCATGAAAATTCAAATGAAAAGAAAAAGAAGAAAAATATTGATTATGGATGGATGTTCATATTCATCCTGAAGTGTTGAGTCTTTAGGATATCATTCAGCTACTCTTAAATGACCTCACTAAATATTTGATTCCAATAGAAAATTATGATTTCAGAAGTGTAAACTTTTCAAGGAAGTCATTATGTCCATCTTAAATGACTCACTCCACTAAATAATTTTGAATTCAGAAGTGTAACATCTTTAGAAAGTCATTTTTGCCAACCTAAATGGCTTTACTAGATTTGTTGTTCCATGAAAAGATAAAAAAGAAATAGAATGTTTATTATATGATCAATCAAGCAAAGAGTTGAATCATATCAAAAAAGTCAATCAATAAAATGTTGTATTTGGACAAAAGTCAAATACATCAAATTCTTAGCAAATCATTTATTGCGTCATTTCATAAAGAGTGAAATGTTATAGAAATGAGTCAAATACATCTATCTTCTTAGTGAATCTTGTAACTAGGAAAAGTATTAAGTGTAACCTTTCATAAAGAAATGAAATCGAATATTACCAAAAGAAAGAAAGAAAGAAAAGTAAAGGGATGGAAGGACTATATCCAAGAGCAAAAGGATGAAGTATAAAATTTCTAAGCATGTGGAAATTTTGAATTTAAACTTCTCGACATCAAAATAAAGTGGTAGGGTTAGAAGTCAAAAATTATCCCTAGCTAAAATAATCAGATATATCATATTTTGTCATTTTAGCCTTTGCCATGATTGGGTGAGCTCGCTTGGCAGGTTAAATAAAAAGGTAGTGGATCTTCTTTTTCAGGAGTCTATCTTTTGTATGGCAAAAGTCCCATTGAGTATACTCTGATTCCATTGCAAGTGGCCTATAACTATAAACAAGTAAAGTTATGGAGTCATAGAGCCATTAAAAGTTAAAAGGCTTAAGTAGTTTGAGTCATAACTTTCTTTTCAAAAGACACTCTAACACATTGCATGAATGTTGTTTAGTTATGTCTAGAGATTTATATAATCTTCAAGTTTGGTATGCACCCTAGAATTTGAAGAATAATCCAACTCCACAATTGATAAAGTTGATATTAATGATCTAACTCTTTAATGAGTTAGCTATCGATGATTTGATCAAGCTATCTTTTGGGTTTAAAGATTACTTTATCTAGAAATAAATTGAAATGATCTAGATGTAGTGGTCTATAAACTTAAGCTGCCATTTCAATAAACTAAGTCCCTTGCAATTATGGTCAAACTCCAAAGAAAAGCAAAATTTTTGCTAATTAAAAGCTAGAAAATGATGGTTGTACATGAGAAGAAAATAATCTTCTTGGTTAGCTAACATCATTATATGACCCACATCTTGGGACTAGGGTAGAATATTTACCTTGAAAATGGGTTAATATTACCCATATTTCATTTTAAAATCAAAAAGACTTTCATGCATAAGATTATCCTTCTTAAGGATAACTTATCGAAAATTGTCAAATTAAAATAATTCTAGAAAAGAAGAATTGAAAGCATATGATATGACATTCAGAATCCTTGCAAGAATGTTTTGTTATAGAGTCATATAATTCAATCTCAAAATATTTGGGGAAATTTAGCAAAAAGTGTCATGATCAAGATTTCTTATAATCCCGTTTTCAATTAGGTTGAGGGTTATATTGAAAATCTTGCAAAAAATATAATAAAAGAAAATAAAAGAAACTTCAATATGATTTGAAGAACAATCATTACATATAGTGTCTTGAAATTTACTTTTGAAGTAATTTCAAAGACCTTGTCGTAATGTAGAAGGATCAAAATGCAAAGATAAGAAGTTAATCAAAGACATTTATGAAATTTTATTTCATAAATCCTTTAAAATAATAATAAATCAACATAATAAATTTGATTTCAAACTTATGAGGAGAATCTTAATTTCTCTAATAAGTTAATCCTTTCAATTCCCTTATTGATTAGGGATAAAAAATTTGTGTCTCGATGAGGATCCAAAAGATTATCTTGATTCTCATTCACTTTAGAAAGCTTAAAGGAATCTCTTGATCTTTATTGATCAATAGATGTCCTTATAAGCTATTGATTCATGTCTACAAAGAAAAAAAATGAAATGCATGCCCAAACAAAAAAAAAAAGAAAAAAGAAATACCATTTGAAACATTTGACTTTGGTTCTTACCGCCTAAAGAACTACACATACACGCAAGCTCAAAAGATAGAATTCTGTGTACCCCATGATATCTTGCCTCAAAGACATAGACATCTAGCATGGTTCATTGTAACTTTGAGATTAAAAAAAAAGAAAGAAAAATGATGAAATTCTATGCTCATGGCATAGTAAAGTATTGGGTCCAAAATATACCCAAGTCTTCCTTCAAATTTAAATTTCAACTCTTTGAAACCTTCTTCTCTAAACTTCTTCATGTGTAAGGAGTATTAGTGAAATCAAGAAATGGAAGCAAACCTTCCATAACCCTTTCATCAAGTCAGACTAATCAAGTAAGGATTAAGTTCACAAGACTCTTGCTTATTTGTCAAAACTTTTGGGGATTAGGAATAAGTCACTTTGACCCCTTTTCCTCATCCATATCACCTATAGGTTGGGATTTTGTGGCTTTCTATACATAACTTGAGAGCAATCTGGCACCTTTCTCATGTCCTTCCGGTTTGGAGTAAGCCTTCATGCACCATTCCATGAAAACTATCTTTGTAGGTTTAGGCCCTTCGTGGCACTATTCCTATTTTCTATAGGTTGGGAGCAAGTCCTTTGTGGCACCTTTTCTATACATGACTTGAGATGGGAGCCGACACCTTTATCTTGTCCTTCCGGGTTTGGAGTAAGCCATCATGCACCATTCCTGGAAAAACTATCTTTGTAGGTTTGGAGCAAGCCCTTCGTGACACCATTCCTACTTTCCATAGAATGGGAGCAAGCCTTTTGTGGCACCTTTCCTATACATGACTTGAGATGGGAGCAAGCCCTCTGTGGCACCTTTCATGTCCTTACGGGGTTTGGAGTAAGCCTTTCATGGAACCATTCCTATTATGTATCTGATTGGATCAAGTCATTGTGACCCCTTTCATGTTACACTAGCTATTCATGTTTAGATTAAGTCTTTATGACCACTTTCTAATAGCTAGAAAGATGTAAGTCCCTTAGTCATCATTATTTCTAAACATCTAGGAGTAAGTCCCGATCCTATTTATAAGGTTTAGGATCAAGTCATTAAAGACCCCTTTTCCTTTACACAAGCTATTTAGGTTGGATCAAGTCTTTATGACCCCTTCTAATAGAGAAAGATGTAAGTCCCCTAGTCGCCATTCTTTCTAAACATTGAAGTAAGTCCCCTGGCATCCTATCATTGTGTACATGAATGGATCAAGTCATTGTGACCTTTCATGTTACATACATTTAGATTGGATCAAGTCTTTAGGACCCCTTTCTAATAAAAAAAGATGTAAGTACCTTAGTCGTCATTCTTTCTAAACATCTAGAGTAAATCCTGCCGACATCCTACTATTGTGTACATAATGGATCAAGTCATTGTGACCCCTTTCATGTTACACTGTCTATTCAGGTTGGATTAAGTCTTTAAGACCCCATTCCTAATAGCCGGAAAGATGTAAGTCCCTTAGTCAACATTCTTTCTAAACATCCAGGAGTAAGTCCCCCAGTCGGCATCCTACTATTATGTACATGATTGGATCAAGTCATTGTGACCCCTTTCATATTTACGTGCTATTTAGATTGGATCAAGTCTTTATGACCCATTTTAATGTAAAGATCTAAGTCCCTTAGCCGACATTCTTTCTAAACATCCAGGAGTAAGTCCCCCAGTCGACATCCTACTATTGTGTACATGATTGGATCAAGTTATTGTGACCCCTTTCATGTTACACAGGCTATTTAGGTCGGATTAAGTCTTTAAGACCCCTTCCTAATAGCCAGAAAGACGTAAGTCCCCTAGTCGACATTCTTTCTAAACATTCAGGAGTAAGTCCCCCAGTCAGCATCCTACTATTGTGTGCATGATTGGATCAAGTCATTGTGACCCCTTTCATGTTTGGCTATTCGTTGGATTAAGTCTTTATGACCCCTTTCTAATAGCGAAAGATGTAAGTCCCTTATGAAATTCTTTCTAATCACATAGAGTATCCCCCTTGGCATCCTCTTTCAAATTAGAGGATTGGATCATGTCTTTAAGGACCCCTCCTCTTTTCAGTTAATTAGGATGGATCATGCCCTTAACAACCCCATCTTACTAGCTAATTAGAAAAAGTAAGTCCCTTAGTTGGCATTCTTTCTAACCAAATATGAATAAGTCCTCTAGTTGGCTTCCTATTCAAATTTCTAAGGAGTGGAATCAAGCAATTGAAGGCCCATTTCTTTGGACTACTCAAATAGGATTAAGTCCATGTGACCCCTATTTAGTAGTTGAAGTGCTGCGGATTAGGATCAAACATTTCAAGCATCTTCTCCCCAGCATAGCTTTTGAGGATTGGATCATGTCTTTAAAGACCCCTCTCCTCTCTTTAACTAACTAGGATGGATCATGCCCCAACGCCCCACCTTATTAGCTAATCACATAGATCACTACCATTCTCAATTATGAGTAAGTCCTCTGAAGGCATCTTCTCTGAGCATAGTCATTGCATTGGGAATTGATCATTCTTTGGTTCCATTACTAATGGCTTTCCTATTCATCCTAAAACTTAATAAAGTTAAGTTTCTAGGAATGACTCACACCTCCAAAGAAAATATAGATATACATATACGTATCTATCACAATCAAAACTTAAACATAAATTCAAATAAAAAAAAATCAAAATCATGAATTGGAACCCCAAGTTTATGCTTGTATGTTAATCATGTCAATGAATATGTGCGGTATTCTGTGATCCACTACACATATTGGGGTCCATTTGTTGACCTCATTTTTGGATGATGTTAATTTGGCAATTAGGAGATCCTAATCTCAAATAGGATTTTCTTAATTCAATGCTTAGGGCACTATGCTTATTGACCTAGGGAATTCACCTTGGGTTAGATCTAACCTATTTGTCATAGGTAAGATCAACTCAAGCATCCAAATTCAAAATCAATTAATCAAATCAACAATCAATAATCATAAATCCAAGATGATTAAAAGTAAAATTATATTTAATTTCAAAAATACCCTTGAATTGATTTTGAATTGGATCAAGCTAAAATTAATCTTGATTTGGATTCAAACTCCAACCTAAATCAAATGTACCCAACATAAACTTAAAATGGGCAACATACATTAGTCTATATGTGATGACGCATAATCCATAAAAAAAATCCAAAGGAAGAAGAAAAATCAAAACTTTGCTCTTCCCATGCAAATAAAGACCTCACCCACTCCTCTCTTCCATGAGAAAGAAAACAAAAAAGCCACCTCCCAAGAGGATGGTTGCCTTCAATGCAATAGGAGGCAAGGCAAGAAAAAACTTCCAAAGAGCTTGCCATCACTCTAGCCAACCAAGGAAGTGAAGAAAGAAGAAAAGAGAAGAAGAAAAAGATATAGCTCTGGGCCAAAGTGGGATTCCAATATACACACAACCTCAAGGCAAATTGACTTCTACAACACCTTCACCACTCAAAATCGAACTCAATCGACGCCTTTCCTAATTCCCAACTATCGAAAATAGTGCAAACTGCCAAAGCCAATGTGTAGGAGAAGTAGCTTGGTGGAGAGATCAAAACAATGAATTGACTCAATTCCTATCACACGATCATCTCTCAAAGAATCTAAGCTATAGGAATAAATTCTGAAGCCAATCGAGCAACGAATCAAGGTATGCCATTAACTCCCCCTTCATCACTCTTAATTAATTCAACTTTGGCCATTTTCATAGAAAATGTGATCTCGAGTGAGATCAAGCCATATATAATCATAGGATTTCCTTTAATGATCATGTAATTGAAATGTGATTGTGCCTAGATCAAAAGATATTAGCAAAACAAGATGGACGGTTCTCGGCTCCTGTAGGAAATGAAGGAGACGAGCTCTCCGCCGTCCAATCTGTGTATTTGGATCGGATAGATCTAGGCCAAATGATTTTCATAAAAGGAAATTGATCTAGCCGTCGATCGTTGATTGGATGGTCCAAGATCATCCCGTGTAATCACGCGGGCTGACGCGACGCCACGTGGGATCTGTGTGGACCATTCAGGTTGTCATAATATAGGTCACTTATGCGTGACACGCTGCGCCGTGGACCCGTTCACTTAAAACCATTAGTTAACGATTTTAAGGAATTAAAAAATTACAAAAATTAAAAATCATAGAAAATAAATACAAATCAAAAAAAATGCAAATGAGGCTCTATGGATTCATGATGAGAGAAATCCATATAAATTAAAATCCCTAATTTTTATGTGGTATTTTTCCCTTAATTTGGGTTTATTTAAAAACTATTAAACCCTAATTACTCTTTTACCACAAATCCAATTAACTTGAATCTTTGGAAAAATGAAATTAAGCATGAAACACACCTTAGGTGAATTTTCAGGATTTAATTCATTGGATTTAATGGAAATTGTAATTTCACATGCTTAATTAATGCATTAATTAAATTAGTTAATCTTTAATGAAATAATTAGGAAATTTTAATCTAGCAACCTTAAATCACTTTAATGAACATTAATGAATATCAGAACACTAATCAAACCTATATGAACCTAATGAATCATTAAGCCAATTAAAGGAATTAAATAATTCAATTAAATAATTTTAATTAATCATAATAAATCAACCAGTTAGCCAAAATTATGAATAAACCCTCAGAAAGGTATTTCATTGAAGAATTTAAGAAAAATAAAACCCTTAACTAAATCTTAATAAATTAGGCCCAATTTAAGTTTTAATGAAATAATTAAAACCCTAATTACACCCTAATTACAAATATAATCAACATGAAACTTTAGAAACATAAAATTGGCATGTAACCTCACTTATCATAATTATCTCAAACCCAATTGGTTTATAGATTTGGAATTCTTGATTTTTCAAATTTCTAGGTCAATGTGAATTAAATAATAATTAAGAAGAATCATTAATCCATTGAATCATCAAATAAATTGAACTAATCAAATAAACATCAGTAGTCAGGTAATTCATCAAAACTTCCTAAGTCAAAGAATCTAATCAAACTTAAAATTTAATGAAATTAAAACCTTAAGTTAATTAAATATCAAAATTGATGAAAATAATTACTTAATGAAATTCAAACATCATTAAACATCTTAAGTTAAATTGAATGAAATCAAACTTTAATCTAAAATCTTTAAATTAACATGAACCAAATCAAATGAAGCCCACATAGCTTAAATCAAAATGAAATAATTCAAACAAATTAAATCAAACAACACAATTCAAACAAATAAAAAAAATCAAATCCAAAACAACATCAAAAGGATTAATTAAGATACTTAAGGGTCATAGTTAGACTTTTTGAAAACTTCATTAGGAATTAGGATGTTGAATGGAAAGAGCTCCATCCAAAAATGGAATCATTCAATTCATCATTCTTAAAAACCTATACAACTTTAACAAAATAAAATGAACATAAAAATGGGAATTAAATCACTAAACCATTTGAATTGAAACCACCCAAAGGTAAAAATTAAACAAAATGAAACTTCAAATTGAAACTTGAACTTAAAAGAGCCTAGCAAAGCCTTGCCACACAAACCCCTCTTACTACACACTAGATTAGGTCAAACTCTAGATCTAGGTTAGATCGTGATTTTCTTTAATCTTCTGATATGTTGTTCACATGTCTGTATGGTGTGTTGCTTTAGACTGGATGCCTAGGCTTGATTGTTCGTTAGACTGGATGGTAGGACATTCTTTCTAGAATTAACACTATTTTCTATAGGGGATTGTGTTAAAGGGATTGTTGTAATAAATAAATCATAAAATTATTGTTTGCTTGCAGGTACTGAAAATCCCTTAATATAGTCCATAGGACAGGTGGACTTGGAAAGCAACTAATGCTAATCCCACATTTTTGTGAAATATAAACTACTTTGTGTGCTGTGTGTATTTCCTAACATCTATTTTGCAGGGCTTAGGATTTCTTTTGAATTTTAAATGTAAATTTGAGCTTATAATTAGGTTAGGATCTATGGGATCTAGGATTAGCAGTAGCTGACCCAAATAGGAGATGGTGCGGTGGTCCCCTGTGGAGCCCGATGGATATCCCTAAAGAAGGAGACTTTCCTAGAAAGAGGACACATAGATCTAAACTTGTAGTTCTAGGCCAGGTTGTATAAGGGCATAACTCGGATGCCCATTTTTCTTTCTTCTGGGGTGTAGACTGGTACCCAGCCACATTTGCCTATTTTATTAATTTAATTTAGTTTGATTTATTTTGGGTGTGCAATAGAAACAACATGCTTTTTCTAGGTTTCTTTCTGTGCTATGTTTGTACTGTGATGAATGCCTGGACGTAGGGTCATAGGATAAACTAAATTTTCTACCCAACTAAATCAATCAAAACATAAAAATAAATACAACTCATATCCTCATATGAAAGCCTAGGTATTAAAGCAAGATAAAATATGTAGCAACCCCTTAGATGGATGTTGAAAATCATGAATAAATCATATTGTTTCACTCTTGATTAAGGAAGGGATTCCATCTTTGAGAGAACTTTGGCCTTTGAGAGCATATGATGGAAGAACACCTTCTTCTATTCTGATTTGGCCCATAACCTTTTTCTAATTGCATGCATTAGTCATAAATTGCATTTCTATGACCTAAATGAATCTTGAGTCAAAATTTATAAAATTTGAAAAATATGCATTAGTTAGATGCATCCTCATGCCCTACATGATCTTAAGGATTAGGAAGTGAGTCTAGGTCCATAGATTTCTTTCCTAAAAATTTAGTAGCCCATCCATCTTGCATTCTTGTGAATTAACTTCATAAATTTAAAATGTGCTTAGGTGGTGTTATGCTCTCCGGTAGGTTGTAAGTCCGGAAAGGCTAGTTCCCTCGTGAGGAGAGAATGGCCAATGATTCCCAAGGATAGAATTAGGTTGAGAGTTTGACATGTGTTCCGATACTAGGTTAAGCATCCTTTTAGGAATAAGTCTTCAACCCTAGGCATCATCTGTTGCTAGAATCTAAGCCCTAGATTTTTAAGAAAATGATAACTCAAAATATAAAATTAAATCCAAAATTTGAAGCCCAATCATTAGATAGTTAAAATGTCTACTGTGTATCCTAGTATCAATAGACAATTCTTACTCTTTCTCACTTGACTCTTAAAAATTACTCTCTCCAATTTGGATCTCTCCTAATTGAATTTCCAAAAATCAATCCTTTGAAAGCTACCTTAGTAGTCTTGGAATAAATACTTATTTCTTTAATCGAGAGTATTCTTAGGAAGAGACCCTTCCCATGATGTAATTAACTAGAGGCTTGTCTTTATAGAGAACCATGATCCCAAGATAAAATAAACCCTGTTCTACTTTTCCATGTAGTTCAGGGGAAAATACTCTGGTTCATGAAAGACCTATTAGCCTTAGGAGTCTTTTATTGAAATGATCGAATCCATTATAGGATTGCATGTTTATCTTTTGAGATAATATGTTTATTCCTTAATGCGATATTTGGTGATCTAAATAAAATATTCCTAAACTCTATGTGGTGTTATTTCTTTTCTCTATTCTAGAGAAAACACCAACAGTCCCATGGGTTGGTTTTATGGGTTTTGGCTTCATTTGGTCAAATGGGTTCATATGGGTTCATGTTGGGTTAGGTTGACCAATTGGTCAAATTGAGTCAAATCAAGGCTTGGGTTAGGTTCAAATGATGATTTGAAGAGTTTTAGTTCAAGTGGTTTCAATTAATTTAGCCTAGGTTTGATTTTGGCTCACCTGAATTCAAATAGGTCAAATGGCTAAGTTGACCAATCTGACCAAATTGGGTTGGGTTAGGTGTTTGTTCAAGTTCAATTGGTTAATTAAAAATTATTTTAGATTTTGGTTTAAATCAATTTGGTTTTAATTTAAATTTTGACCTATTTAACCCTTTAGTTCAATTTCTAGGTTGGGTCAAGTTGACCTAATTGGTCAAATTGAACCAATTATGATTTAATTAGATAATCAAGCAATACG